>BOPM01000746.1:61671-113602 GCA_022179025.1 Porites australiensis
AAAACTTAAATCGATGGAAAACTGACGACCCCATTGCTTCCTCCTAACAATAACGAGACACTTATATGACGTATTAACCTTCTGGACATGCTTTACAATCCCATGATTCTTTTCCTGGTGCATTTTTTGGGTGGACAAACGTCCCAGCAGGGCAACGCCGACAGCCATTTCCATCCAATGTCAAACCAACTGCTGCAACAGAATCTTGGTAAAATCCACCTAGAATATTAGGACAGATGAATATATATGACATTTGTTGATCAGCCGCACACTAAAGCCAACTCCAAGTGTTTTTATTGACTCGGATAGGGTAAGAATACTTTTACGTCAGAGCCGCTCCTTAATTTCATCAATAAATATCTTTGTTTGTTTCCAAGCTTGCGAGTGGGTGGAATCCTCCAAAACCTGCAATCTGATTGGTTCCGAGAGCGGGCGGTATTTTACGATCTTGCCCGCTAACCTGGGAGGAATCATTGGCAGCTTCATTCACAAGTTTGTTTGTTGTGTGTGAATGAGCAAAAATCGTCATTTTCAAACCATTTTAAACCATTTTTCTCTTAAAACTTGCGCTATTATTAGCATTAGCTAGGGAAAAGTGAATTTTATTATTCAGACATAAAAATCTGAAGGGAGAATCAAGCAAGTCAGCCAGGAAAACCGCTAAAGTAAAGCAAAGCAGGTGGCTCGTGATGTCGCTTCACTAGCTAGCTTTATAACCGCGCTGTAAGTAATGCAATCTTGCTTTTATGCGCCGTTTAGTGGACATTTTTGCTCTTTTCGTAGTTTTGTTTTCCATTTTTGCTGTATGAATCTAGATTCTACCGTTTTTCATTGAATTTTGCCTCGCTAGTTTTCTACTTATCTGAAAAGGTTGTTGTCAATGATTGCATTTAACGTTCAATCTTAAATCACTTTTCCAGCGGTCTGTTATCGCCGTTTTCGTTTCTTTGTTTATAACTTGTTACTCACATCGCCTTCTTTTATTCCTATTCAATTCAAAAACTTAAAATTAGTGTTTGTAATTAGCTATGTTTACAAAGCCTTCGTGCGGTTTTAATCCCTCTCGATTGAACTAATCTGCTGATCTTAACACTGCGTTGTACTTGGTCAGGGACTGCGTCGTCTCCCTTAATGCTGATTTCCACTGACGCGTTTTTGCTTGCATTGCCTCTATTTTATTTGCGAGCGTAAATTTTACGCACGTACACACGTAAAAATTACCCGCCATTGGAAATCAACCCTTTTTTTCTCTTTCGGATGTTTCCAGTAGGGGTTCAGTTGGCACCTATTTTCCCTCAGCTTGCCATTTGAGGTTTCTACGGGGACCGTGTTTGTCAAGAACTGCATCTCCAACTATCTGGAGCATTAACCAAACACTTTCTCAAGGGTAAAGTTCTGAAAAGTTCTTGACGAAGTTGCACCTGTCAAAACTGGTATTTTTTTCTAGCTTCCGGGAAACTGTTCTCTCGTAACTGCTCCATTACATTAAAACAAAAGTTCCGTTGCGATTGGAGGGTTGGGACTCGCGTGCGTATTTTCCTCCCCATCAATTATTCTTCTACGCTGGCCAACTCTCGAGGCGTGTGGTATGGTGGTATGCAGTTCCTCAGGACCAATAATGCTGCGTGGATATTCTACTGAAGGTTTAGGGAACTCACACCTGTCTTCATTCAGACTGAGGTTATGCTGCCATCACTTTTGAAGAGTCCCTTTTTGATTTAAAGGGGGGAGGGGGGTATCCACCTGACCAAGGGCACCCTCAGTTCCTGGTGAGATTCACTTTTGAAAGTGTTCAGGGACCAAGATTATCCCATTTGGTACTCTTCTGAAGCGGAAAGTTACAAACTGGGGGATAAAATGATAGTTTTCTGACTCAGGCGATAGTCTGATTTGCCATATTTTCAACGAGCTTGCAAATTCTGATTGATCGACCAAGTTAGCATAGAGTGTAAAGCTTTGTTAAATACGCGAAATTACATTTTTACTTTGCCGTTAGCTTCTGGTACTACCACCAATTCCAGCAAACTATCCAGTCAGTTGATGCAACTCGTAAATAACTTGCTCCGTTAGGGAAAGTTCCCGTTTCAAGTGCAGTGGAGAGTTCCGGAAATGTTATTGGTCTGTGGCTTCCAAAGCATCAACCTTTTTGACTATGAAAAGAGCGTCGATTGTTTTAAGACCGTCCACTATAATACCTCCTGCTCCGTTGCCTTTTCTCCTCTCTGAATTTTTCCGTCAAAGACGCTACGCATTGGAGGGGGAGTGTTAACCGGGCTAAAGAGGGTCTTACGTGATTTTACGACGATTGGATTGGATTGTAAATCGGGGTTACAGGTGCGTCAGCTGCACAGTGTCAAACTTGGAGCGAAGCTGTAAATTATATATCAAACTGACCAAAAGGTACTTTTTTCGGTTTCAATTTCCCCACGTCTCTTAGTAGGGTATAGTAGGTTGTAAAGTTTGATCTGAGATGTTATTTTCTTTCTTTCATGATCTCAAGGTGTTTATCAACTTATTCTTGATAGTAGTGGTCGGATGCCACCTCAGTAGTATTGTTTTCAAATAGATAGGCCATTTCAATGTAATCCCCTGCTTGTCTAGTACATGTAATGACAGCTGATCTCTCTTTCTTTGCAGGCAGGATATATAAGCTGACATCTTCACTCTAGCCCACGGTGATTCTGCTCACCTGCCCTTCTGAGGCTATCAGCTACCTACTCTCAGATAAAGGCTGCATGCTACATCAGTAAATGCGATGTTATATATTAACACTTGCGTGGGTGGAGTCACATAGTAATTCAGACCCTTCGATGGTTCGATCGTTCACTCTCAACAATGATCTCTCATGGGAAGGTTCACAACCCAGTTATTTCCATTCAATATTTTATTAGTCTTTTTCTACTTCTCCAAAAGTTGTGGATTACGTTCGTACATTTCCCCAGTGATATCTGAGGAGGTCAAAATTTTCCGGTTGCTGCATTCGCAAGGTTCTTTGAACCAACTTCTAAAGTTATTGAAAGACCGAACAGGCATCAAATAGAATACACGATCGAGCTCATGGGATGCTAGCCGGCTCGCAAAGACCGCAAAACCCAACAGCAACTTATAGAGCGTTTTCACTCACATGGCGAGCATCTATGTTAATTTATTGAAACAAAAGAAAGTGTTCATATAAGAAAATAGAGTGACTCCTAGAGAATTTTCTTGGTACACCAACATGGCCGCTTTTTCATTGTTTTGAAACACCAAACGTTCTATAAGCGATTTCATCAAGTTTACTACCACCGTCAAGGTATCATAATCTGGTAATAGTAAGGTGGTGGTAATATTAAGGAGCTTTTCAGCTAAAACAAATGAAGTGTTGTTTTTTTAGTTGGGGTCGAACGAATGTGGTAAAAGAATCAGCTAAAAGTATGAACTGAGTGCTTGTAACGCACGCTCGCACTGTTATGTCATATGGTCTTTCACGGAGTGGATAAACATATCACCCCACGTAACGTAATCCAAGATAGTCTTGGACTCGGGCTTCCACACTGTAGATTCCTCATTCCTCGTTAGTGGAACTTGGATTCCTGATTCCAATTGTTAGTGGGATTCAGGATTCCTTGAGCTATATCAAAAATTCCAAAGCCCAGAATTCAGCTTCTAAAAATAAAAATTTCCCAGATTCTGGGATCCGGATTACCCTACATAAAAGTGAAACATACACGACTATTACTGGCAGTACATTAATATCCAATTTTGTTTCACTTAAAAAATTTGGAGGGCATCATGACTAAAGTATAGCTGTTGAAGCTCACAATTTACCGCCAAATAAAATATTTTAAAAAGAGGCTTAAAGAAGGTTTTGTTTCTTAAACATGACGACCAAGGATATATGTTAGGGGCACCCAAAGAACGAATCTTTCCAAACAAGTCAGAAATGTGTAAAATGGATTTCCAGTCTATGCTTTAGAAGTCTGTTTTGTTAATTTGGAGCTGCCCTATATATTATCTAGTATCTGTTCGGATGTTTCAGGGGAACTTTGACCGTCTCGAAAGTTTTAGCTTTGGAATAAAATGTGGAAAATCCAATTCCGAAAATCGTAGGGAAGTTAACAGAAAAACTCCAAATAGTTTAGATAATTGGAACGGTTATTCAGAATTTTTAGCTTTTCTAATGCTAAAGAATTTTCTGAGCAATATTTACTCCTTCGAACAGATAGTCTACTGAAAACAGTCGTTGAGTGCCCCTGTTATGTGAAAAATAAAGACATTTTATGAATTTCGGATGATAATTGTACCTGCTGGACACTGATGGCATCCTGTAGACACACCATCGCCTCGTGAGTAAGTTCCTACGGGGCAAAGATCGCAAAACCAGTCGCTGTTTCTATCTTGGCAATGAAATCCATTTTTATCAAGTACTTCAGCATAAGTGTTGGTTCTTGCTGCAAGTGAAGGTAGATTTCCGGGATATCTAGTAAAGGAAAATTAACAATAAAACATTCGTTAAACCAAGGCTGTCAGCTGATCACATATTAAATCCTCTTCTGAAAAATACAGCTTCAATGAATAATACAATTCGTTTATCTACACGGTCAGCGGTCAGCGATACTGTGCCCTTCTGCCCCTCTCCATTCTTAATTTCTTTGCTAACCTTATATACATGTATTAATATATTGTACAACTGGTGTATTTTTTATAGAATGGAAAAAAAAATACAAAAAATACACAATACACTGTACAAAGACCAACAGCTATTAGATTTGCTCTTCGTTTGTGATGGTGTTTGATGCCCCTACGTACACCAGGCTGTCTTTGCACTTACTTTAAGATAACAAATTTTATTTCTCAAGGTCATATACTCACATGTAAAGAGTTACGTTGATCCTCTGGAATTCTTTTGCATCGATTGTTAATGACGACAGACCGGTATTTTTGAACAAAATCCTGTAATTTGCATGAAATCAAAGTTATAGCAGACAAAATAATGGCAAACTTAAACGTTTTCCATTCGAACAATGACAATAGGGCCGTAATTTATAATTTTATTCCACCGAAAGTGGTCCCAGAACCTTAACGAAAGCAGCTGAAACCAATGGACATGAATGTGCAATAAGAAGTCAAGGGGGTAAGTATGAGGTCTAAACCTCTCCGTCGTTTTCTACATCTGAAATGGGAATGTAAGTAAGCATACTTCAAAAATAACTGCAAAAAAGACGGAGTTAATTACAAGATTTCTTGCGAACGATTGCTCTACAAACGGATTAAAGAGCATGATAGGGATGTACGGCTCTCTTGAACTCAGACCTTAGCCGTTTCTGTTCACGCAAACAAGGCGGGGTGCTGGCATTTTCATTTTTTTCTAGGTATTGGCCCTGAAAAATCCAATCGAACTACCTTAAGAAGTACTGCGGGTATCCTATTCGAATCCTATCTTTTATGACCAGAAACGCAATAAACGTTCAACTAATTTGCCTGAGAATGAATGAGTGAGTACGACGTTTCAGAGTCCACGCCATTGCTGAGTCTTATCAAGATCTTTGCGGCGCTATACAGCGGAAACATTATACAATAATGAAAGCACAAATTATGCTATCAGACTGTTAAATCATTGTTTAGTAAGGAAAACCAATGTTATGTTGTCGATCGATGTCTACAAAGTACGGCAAGATATAATTCAAGGAAGCGTCTTGGGTCCCGTATAAAACCCACATCTAAATCTTTTACACAAAGCTGAATTACTGTATGATTAATCCACAGGCTTAATTCGTGAACTGTTACCTATTTGTCTTTTAATACGGTCTTTTTTTTATTTTCTAATACAAGAGGCAAGACAATACAAAGAAGACCTACGCACAGTTGTGATAGACGTGCGTGTGGAAACGATCCTGGTTCAAAGAAGGATATTTCGTTGTCAAACAGGTATCTGCAAGAAAAACAGGTTTATTGATATCAACCTAGGTTAGTATTTAGACCTGTCTTGAACCTGTCTCCATCTCAATAGTAGTTTCTTTTGACATCACCAACAATGTATTCTGCATCGCTAACCCCCTGTTACTATTTATGTTATTTTGTACTTTCCTATTTTTTTTCTCTCCAGTTACCTTAGTTATATATCGCATTATTCTTGGCAGGTTCAATAACGCAGAATAGAGACAACATAATTTCAGACAGACGAGATCTGATGCAGTTTAGGAAGAAACGTATTTTTACATAATTTTTTTAAGATTTGATGAAACATTCAAGACGTGATTGATCCTACCACAGTAGCCTTAGCCCATGTCGTGGCCTTTGGGTGCGGAATATCGTTTGGATTTGACTTGAATAATGGGGCCCACGTGGCTTTTTAACAGGGAACATTGGTCGAAAAAGCACACTCTATCACTGTAAGCATGACTAACAAGATTTATGCTCTCCGAACCTTACTGATCTTTTGTCAGCGACTAGACCAAAAGCTGTATTTGGGCCAAAGCGATCAAGTCAAATCAAGTCGGAATACGATTGTAAAAGCAAGAGAACAGATACACCAGTTTATCGAGAAACAAGACCTCCAAGGTGGGGGTTTATTGGGCTGCCAATTTCAGGAAGTACTGATATTCACAGTTTTCCGGCTTGGGTGTATAGCTACTCCTAACCAGTGGAATTGGATAGAAATTTATAATTTTTATAGTTTGGCTTTTGAAACAAGCCCCACTCTGCCCCCCAGAATATAGCAGGAGAGTATAACGTGACTAAATTTGATCTAACTGGATATAACTAAAAATTTTTTCGTTATACACTTATAGAACGTGAAAAGGTCAACTTTGGTTGTTTTAAATACTGTTGGATAACAACAATTTTCTGTTTCTAAAAACTCGCAAAGCAAGTTTAGTTTCAGTTTCATTTCTGTCGCGTGTTGCATTTAAAACCCTTCAAAATATCCATTGTTTCCATTTGACGCGGTGATCTACAAATAGTATATTCCTTTCTGTCAAGGAAAGACTTTTTACACGCAGGTAGAGAATTGCAACAAGTTGAAGCTTTCCCCGTGAGGACTCTAGAAGGGCATTATTTCTACAGCTCCCTCGCAGGTTAACTACCTCGTCAAATACTGTAATTAAGTAATCATTCGTGGTAGATATAGGGCCAATAACTCCACGCAATATTTTAATGTTCGTTTCATATCGACTACCAAATCTGTTTGCCAGACGACCTGAAATGATCCGTCCCCTTCCCGAAGAAATCGGCCAAATTGAAGAGGGGATAGGACACGCAAAGCCTTCAGAGAGTTTCGTCCGCAATTTTGTCCGGTTGTTCGAAAAGTGGAAAGCGCTATCTGATGGATAAATCTTTATCCAGTGAATAGCGCAATTGGTTTCCCAAATACTTAACAGCTGGATAGTGATTTATCCGGTGGATAGCACTATCCATCTTTTGAACAACTGGGGCCTAAAGTATTTTTATTCTAACCCCATTTGACTTTTATATAATAATACGAAATGAAATCATAGTTTTCAAGCTCCTTGGTCAGGGGATAGTGGGCCTTTTGCTGGAGAAACTCTACGGTGACCAAAATTAAAAAAACGTGATTGTAATGACACTGCTCCATTAGCCATCGGCTAAACAAGACGCGTTAATAGGGAGCTTAAGCAACGACGACGCGGACGGCAACGAGAACGGCAAAAAAGCAATAGGTTTGATTAGCAGAACAACAACTTTGCACGTGCATCACGCTTTTTTTGTACATTTCTTTGCCGTCATTGTCGGACTACAACGTGAAAGTGCCTGAATTCACGTTTTGTCGAGGACGGGAACACAAGACAACAACTTTCTTTTCTTTTCCTGAACTTTCATACACTCCTTTAGAATTCAACTCCAAAAACATTTGCCAACATTCGACGAAGTAAACGAGATGGAATAAGCGCGAAAAAGTTTGAAGCGGTGCAAATTCACTTTTTAAGTGACGTTTTTGTAGCCGTCGCCGTCGTTGTTGCTTAAGCTCCCTAATGAAGTCTCGGGACTGCCTCAGTTTAAAAATGAAGGGAATAACGAAGATGAGTTCACATGGGGTTTTGACAGAGGACTGTCAAAATGGAGGAAACTATCAGCTTAGAAGCTGACAAAAACAAAGATTGGCAGGTTCAAGTCTTCGTGAGTTTATGATTTAGCTACGTGATTTGACTAAATACTTACAGCGTTTCTAGTCTGGTCAGTGATGAAAAGTCGTCCTTTTTCACTCGCAATAGACGATTGTATTGAAGAAATCTTGACGAATTAATGAAATATAATAAAGAATTTTTAAAATTATCTTTTCGGTGGATAATTTCAATATTTTAATTTTAATGGCTAATAATATGTTTCAAAGACAAGTTAATAAGTTTCTTGATTGACCAAAGAGAAAAGACGTTATTTTTATGGAAAAAGGCTCTCACATTGTCTTTATGGTCCTCAGTCCTTGGAGAGCGTGTGGTTCTATCTCGCTGATGTTGTTGTTATTAAGCGTTCTGATAAATTAAAACAAAGAGGAATACAGTTTTCAAAGCAGTTATAAAAGCAAATAAAAAAGAAGCAAACCTTACAAAAAAAAAGGTATAAAAGAAAGAAAAACAACTCAAAACAATGTTTCTTAACGATCAGAATTGCATTCTAGAGCTGAAAGGGTAAATAAATAACAATTATCCACCTCAGTGGAGGTGGTAGTTTAACTCATTTACTCACAGGCAGCCCAAACTCTGTGGGAGTTGGTTGGACTTTGAATTTTTAAGAGAACGTATGAAAATAAACAAAATACGTCCTAAATTCCATTTTTCGACAAAAATTGTTAGCAATAAAATGAAACGAAAGGAAATAGGTAGTTCTTAACAGAACTGTTTTGCTATAAAGACTCTAAAAGGTTTAGATTGAAAGCGAAAGGGTTCAATTAAAAAGCAGCGAAAACCAAGAAGAAGGCGAAGGAGACTTCTTGGTCGCTCGGTTGAGTGTAAACAGCCAGGCGCTCGCGTGATGTTTTGGCGCGCTTTTTCACGGTCAAATGCAGGGCGTAAGAAGCCAGGGCGTTGAAACGCTCATACGCGCTCTCTGGTTCAGCTGTGATGCGGAGTAGAACTGGAACTAGTTGGCCTTTCCGCTCTCGATCCGCTGTTAGGGCAAGAAAAATAGCGTTCTCTAGCCAGAGGTAGTTTCGGATTTAAGCCTGGTTCCCATATGCCGCCGATGCACCTGCGACATGGCCGTCGGTACTGGCGAATATTACAGATTGAAGGTCGCGTTTTATCTAGCCAATCAAAACCAAATGATGATAAACGGCTACAGAAAAAAAATCTGTAATGGTTTTATAATGATTTTTTGCAGGACAACAGTGAGTACCCGGCCTGAAAAGACTAATAGAACACACACTGACAGATAAACGAGTTCATAATACCGTGAATATGAAGAAGGACATGAAGAGGTCTTAATTTGATTTCAAGTAGAATAAATTAAGACTGCTGTGTAACATTGTATTTTTGTCGTCAGAGGCTTATGTGTGGTGTTGCACAAACTACAGTCAGCTTTCAGATGGAAACTACTGGGACTGGCACAAAATGTCTGTATTAGTGGACAGGTGTAACTCTTATAGAGAGTAAAAGAAAATGACTGAAGAATAGTAGGGACCAACTTGATTTCCTGGAGGTGCCTTATCTTTTGATTGTACTACTGTATAATATTTCTAGCATTATGTCCTCTCTCTTAATATTATATATTGTAGACAAGGAAACAGGAAAGTATTTTTTGAATCAAGTTTGATTAAGCCTGGCTGCAGTTAATAAATTTAACCAAGAATGAAATTGAATCATACTGGACATGAAGTATACAAGTGTGCTAGGGTTGCTGGTCACACTTTTTCAATGGTTTAATAGCTGTTACAGGCCATTTGTATTTCATTTGTGCATAATTCTGTATAATTTGCTTGTTTGCAATATACTTTTGAATTTCTATGTTATATAAATGTTTTATGTTGTTTCTGTAAGATATATGTATATATATATAACAATGGCTGGTTTCAATGTAAGACTTGTGAATGTTTAGTTTCTTTTAAGTTCCTTAGTATGTCTTGCATGGGTAGTTTTCAGTGACCATTTCATTACAAAAAGCTGTTATTATACTACTTCTTACTTACTTATACTACTTCTTACTGTTACTACTGTCATTATATTACTTCTTACTTATTCTTCATTGCAAAGTAGCATTAGTGTACAAGGTAAAAAATAATGATGATTTTATTATATTTTAAATCTACTAGGACTTTAGTCTTCACAATCTGTCCAACTGTAATGCTCAATATTGGAGATAGCTCAATAAGGTGTTTAGAGAAGAATACTGATGTACAGCAACAAATCCAAGCTTTAATAGTGAAAACAGATCATCTGGCCTTGAAACTGGTCAGCAAAAAATAAATGCCTTAGCAGATGATGAATTACACAACTTGCTATTAAACTGAAGTAGAGAACCGATAATATTATATAATTAGTCTAAAAATGATGTCAGTGCTATCATCTGAGTTGTGATGCCATTTTCTTACCAACTCACGAAATTTTAATACAGGTCACGGAAGTGGAACTATATTCAATACAGATATTTGTTCGTGGGCGAAAAAATTGAACAGAACAGAAAACGAACGTGAGAAAAAAATAATTTGTTCTTTCGCTATTGCTCGCAGTAAATGAATGCCACGGGATAATGGCTAACGTTCGCTAGATAATCTCTCCGACGGTCCAGCATAATGTCCGCCATCTTGTTTTCTCTTTGGTTGTACCCAGACCCTTGCATCACAGCTAGATCGCTCGACCCCACTCGTTTCAACGCCCTAGCTTCTTACGCCCTGGTCAAATGGACCCAGGAACCCTCCCACCGTGCTCCTCGCGATGAAACTCGCGATGGACTGTGCCCCCCCCCCCCGGACGAAGGCAGATTGTCGCTGTGACGTAAGCTGGGAGCGACCGTTAATTACGTCACGTCCAAAAGCCCGGTCATACGCATCCCGAGAAAGAAAACTCTGATGAAAAAAGGTTAAAATTAAGCGCTTCGCTAGCGGTTATGATGAAATCTGAGACTCCAGAAGCATAGAAGGGAAAGACAAATTATCGACAGATCCTTTGACGGCAATTTTGGCGAGTTTAGAGCTTCGAGCTGGAACGGTCAGCTTCTGAGTCCACAGCCTTCCCATTTTTCTTACTGTTAGTACAACTCAAAATATTAAACGTCGATAAAAGGGCTTCCAAATGGCTCTAGAGGCGAAGAGACAGTAATAACAAAACACAAACACAAGGTAAGTCATTTTTATCTGTATTTTTGTCGAATAATAGAATTTAGGACGTATTTTGTTTATTTTCGTACATTCTCTTAAAAATTCAAAGTCCAACGAACTCCCACTTTTTTGGGGCTGCCTGTGCAGAAGACCGAGAAGCCATTTTGCTCGTAACTTTTTAACACGCGAGTTTGGCGTCGCTCGCTCGGAGGAAGTGGAGGTGAATAGCATTGGATATTCACTGACTGAGTAGCCAATCAGAGCGTTGGAAAAACACTATCCACTGTTTTAGCATATACTAAATGTTTATAATGTTATTGTTTCAACATATATTTCAACATTTATTATAGGATTGGATGTGTCTAAATAGGTTTATGTGGTAATACTCTTTCTCTGCTCTTTCGGGGTCTTTCCTTCAAGTAGGTGATTTTTTTGTAATTAATCAAAATTTGATAATGAGAAGCAAAAATAAAATGTATCACCAATGTTTCGCCATAGGTATACAAGGTTTGTTTACAGACACGTGTATTTTTAATTAACTTACAAAAACGTGCATTTCATCAACGGATCAAAAATGCCTGGTGAAACTTTCGATAATCTGTTCCCATGAAGAAAACTGAAATTAAAGCATAATGTCTGTATGTTTACTCTGCAATGCAATATTGATATTGAAGTGTTTGTGACGTAAGTTCAATATAGACCCCAGTGTACTATGGGTAAGGTGAACATAGAATAAGATTAAATTTGTTGAGTTCATGTTTGGTTCGATCCGTTGTTTCAAAAGTTAAATCCGGTTATTAAAATAGGCCATTTCGGAGTTGCTTAGGGAACTGGGGCGAGTTTCAAATTTCAACTAATCGATAAACTGACACCATCATATAAAAGGTCATGTTGAGATTGGTCATTTGACCAAGTTTGGTGCTCTAAGGTTGAACAGGGATCAAGTTATATTTCTGTGATATTCCTAAAAATGGGCAAACACATAGCCTGAAATTCATCCGATTGCTTCGAGTCGTTTTCTCCTCGCAACAACGTCTGAATCGACCGGCCGTTAATGCCGTCCAGTGACGTCATTCACTACCCGCGCAAAACCGGGTAGTGATTTTGATTGGTTGATTGTCTAAACATTCGCAATAATTATGTATAATTATGAAAAATTTTAGCGGGATTGTCGCTTGATATTCAGCGGATCGCATCCCTGGCATTGCTTCGTTTAGTTCAAACATTTCGATAAGCTTAAACTTTATCTTAAACAGCAAAATTGCCCTTGTCTTCGAAACTGAAATGCTAAATTGAAGTGCGAATGAAGAATCATTGCGGAGAGTCGGTAGGTTTTTCATTTAGAGCCGGATTGTGGTTTCGGCGGCCGGTGATTTTGTTGACGCGAAGTTTTCTGAGATCAATGTTATAATTCGACCTTCTTGCTATTTTTACCGCCAAGTGTAATGATTCTGTTAGCTTTTCTTTCTCGTCTCCTTGTTTTTTTTTCTTCGTTAAGGACCAAATAGCTTCCTTTCAACTAAAGCTAAAGCAAATCATTGTGTTTTTGAACTAAGTGTTCCGTCAGTGTGTTTATTTCATTGCGTGATTGCGACTGAGTTTGATTATAGAATTTAGTACAACCGCTTCAGAGTTGTACTGCATGCGGTTGATAGTTTGAACGTTAAACATGAATTGCAATCGAAAAAAATAAAGCAGTTCTGTATCATGCAGACATTTCCAAACGATATTTCTCGGTTTGCCACTTGAAAATCGTGTTTTACTTTTTGCATGAATTAAAGCAAAGGTCAAGGAGTAGTGACGTCACTGGACGGCATTAACGGCCGGTCGATTCAGACGTTACTGAGGGTCGAGTAATAACGACTCGAAGTAATCGGATGAAATTCAGGCTAGCAAACACAGTGATTTTCGAATTATTTCCTTCCAAGTAGTAGATGCATGACGAATTTTACAGTTTAAAAGAAAAACTGAAAAATTTTTAAGAGTTTATATGGTTTTGGGGGACGCTGTCACAAAATTATAGACCTTTGTATGGATCTTTAACCATGTTTCAAGAGTCATAACTTAATCCCTGTTCAACCTTAGAGCACCAAACTTGGTCAAATGACCAATCTCAACATGACCTTTTATATGATGGTGTCAGTTTGTCGATTAGTTCAAATTTGAAACTCGCCTCAGTTCCCTACAAAACTCCGAAATGGCTAATTGGCAACAAGGATAGAAATGGTCTGCTAAGAAAGCTAAACAAATTTGCGCGATAGTTATGGCGACAGACGATGATCTTCGTGGAACACCACCGTTTAATTGCAAAGTAGAGAGCACGAGCGTTGGAACACGATGGCGACGTTGGAAGAAAGTTTTTCAATTTTACGCCGATGATCGAGGAGTCCCGGGAGCTGTTCGTAAGAAGGCGTTACTATTGCAATGTGTGGGCATGCATGTTGAAGAAGTGTTTGAAACTCTGATCCATCCTGGTGCACCCAAAGGCAAACATGACAACGAGTTCCAAGCTGCGCTGCGAACATTTGATGCATATTTCACACCACAGGTAAACATACCGTACGAGCATCACACCTTTCGCCAGATGAAACCGGAGGAAAACGAGACTGCCGATCAATTCGTAGTACGGCTCGGCAATCCGGCTGTGAATTGTGAGTTTGGAGATTCGAAGAATGAGCGAACACGGGATCAAATTATCGATCAATGAAAGTCTACGAAGCTTCGGCGAAAACTCCTGGCAAAAGGCCAATATTTAAATCTGGCTGAAACACGAAGGATTGCACGATCCCTGGAACTTTCATAGGCACAAGCAAAGCAAATTGAGGGCGGAGACGAAATAAGAGCAGAAAAGTAATTCAAAGGAGAAAAAAACGTCGTGGATTAACTATATGGAACATAGTACGGAAAGTGAGGAGGATGAGTATGCTTTTGTAGTGAATGTCAAGAAATTGGAAGCAGAGAATGGTTCAGAGACTGTTGACCTGCTACTTGGTGGTGTGGTTGTGAGAAATGTGGTCCTTGACTCGGGTTCTTCTTGTAATATTGTGGATCAGAAAACATGGGAAGAGTTAAAGAGTAACAGTATTAAATGCAAGTCAGAGAAGTCAACACAGAAACTGTTAGTACCCATATGGCTTGTCAAAACCTCTTGAAACCCTGGAAAAATTTGAGGCAGTTGAGAATGTAGCTGGAAAAGAAATAACGGCCGAATTTATTGTCATTTGTAAAGTTGGCAGACCAATATTGGGCAGAAAGACAGCCACAGAATTAGACCTTAAATGGGGTTATCATCAGCTAAAACAGAGTGGGGATTCTCGAGGAATAACAACCTTTACAACACACACTAGTCTCTACCGTTATAAGAGACTGATGTTTGGTATAACATCCACTCCTGAGATATACCAACATGCACTACAGCAAGCTCTTCATGGTTGTGAGGGTGGACGTAATATTATCTGATGATATCATTCTTCATGCTAAAGATATTGAAGAGCAGGCTGAGAGGCTTGAGAAGTTGCCAGAGCGACAGCAGAAGTTGGAAGTTTTATGGGCCTAGTCAAGTAGTCAATTTTAGTGCAAGTTTATCCCGAATTTGGCAACCATTGCTGAAGTACTCCGTCGTTTAAATAGATCAGATGTTACATTTAAGTGGGAAAAAGAGCAACAGGAAGCGTTTGATGCATTGAAGAGAGCTTTGGCGAGTGCGGAAACAAGGATAACAAGGATACAAAAATGAGAGTAATTGCTGTTGCATTCCAGTGGAACATGATGGTGTCTACAGACCAGTCTATTATGCAAGTCGAAGTTTAACAGTAGCCGAGAGAAGATACTCCCAAACAGAAAAAGAAGTATTAGCCTTAGTGTGGGCCTGTGAACGGTTTCATGTATACCTTTATGGAAAACATTTCCAACATAAGACTGATCACAAACCACTTGAGGTGATCTATTCAAGTAAATCCCATTCGTCTGCAAGAATTAAACGTTGGGTTTTAAGACTCCAGCCATATTAGTTTACTCGTAAATATAGACCAGGGCCACAGAATGAAACTGATGCCTTGTCACGTTTGACTCAGAATCCTCCAGTTAAAGATGACAATGTGGCAGAAGAGTACATTAGATATTAACCTGAGATCGGGCTCTATTTTCGTTTCGCTTTGAAAATTACATTCCGGCAAGGAGGCAAGGAGAAACGAAAAGAGAGCCTGATACAAACCTTCTACGAAACGTCTGCCGCCCACTTTTTTGATTGATTGACATTTGCCGAATCAGCCAACCAAAATTACTTCCGTTGCTTGTTTTTCTAGTATACAAATTTTTCACGCGTGGGAAAAGAGCAGACTGGCTTTTATCTGTTAAATTTTTTCAGCTAAAAATAAAACAGTCAGCATAGTCACATTTAGCTTCTTGTGAGATTAAGGGAGATCTCGAAAGTTATTCCTGTTGGCGTAGAAGGTAAAAAAGTTTTCGAAAAGACGGCGACACGATGTTCTACTAGTTTTATTTTGGCTAGGCGTGCTCGAATTTAAAATACTGAAATTTCTATTTTTCTGTTGCCTTAATATTTTCCTCGGCAATTTTACCCGATTTTCAGTACATAAATCTTTAAAAACAAAAGCAAACAACCAACGAGCGAGGACACCAGTTTTCCTGGTTTATTTTTTACAAAAAACGAAGGAAAAAAAAACAGGCTGTTACCTTAAGCGCCCAGCTTTTATAATAATGCCTACACTGAAATTTCCTTGAATAGACATTCGATATTTTTGGTCTAATACTTTACAATTGGCGACTGAGGTTTCTTTCGCAGTGAGCCTCCGATTGCGTACTCCGTTCAGAGAAGTCATTCCCGGCTAAACTTTCAAATGAAACCAGTTTAAAGATGGACAGTATTTTGATTTGCACTCGTTTGTTGGTAAGGCACCTTGTTAGCGGTCAATAATTTGCAGAGGGATTCAACTCCGTGATACACTCACATTAGTTCCGTAAATAAAGCAAATCCTGAGAAGATATGAACAACCATATGAATTTTCTGAATTTCCATGGCACATATTAAGGCATATTTTCTTACCATAAGATCATAAAACAATAAAAGAGACAGCAAAATCGATCCTTCTCTCCACCAACGACGGATCATTCACGACAGCAACCACGCGAGGAATAAGCGCTTTCAACTTACGGCGTTTCCGACAGCCAATCAGATCTTGTGGCATTGTTCTAACAGCCAATCAGCGTTACGGCCAAAATCTGGCCGTAACGAGCACAAACGTGAGAGAGTTTGTATCAGGCCCAATTTTAGCGGTAGCCGTTAGAGAGAATGTATGAGAACCGCTAAAATTGGGCCTGATCTCAGGTTAATTAGATATATTGCAGAAAATGTAGCCCCTAGAGCCGCATCAATTCAAGAAATCGAAGAAGTGTCAGCTGAAGACAAGGAAATCACAAGATTGCGGAAATGCGTTTACACAAATAACTGGTAGGACTATCTGTGAAGCAGACTACAAGGCAATAAGGAATGAGTTGACAGTGCTAGGAAAGCTGGTATTAAGGGGTGCAAGGCTGGTTACTCCAAGAAAACACCGGAATCAAGTATCAGACCTCGCCCACAAAGGACATCAAGGGATAGTAAAGACAAAAACAGAGACTTCGAACTATAGTGCACTGTCCTGGCATAGACCGCCAAGTTGAGCAGCGATGCAGAACGTGTCAGCAAGTCGCCACCACCAGAGCCAATGAAAAGGACTGAAATACCTTGCCTTGGCAAGTCTTGGCATGCTGATTTGTTAGGACCGCTTCTAACCGGTGACTATCTGTTAGTAGTAGTAGTTGTAGTAGTGGACTATTTTAGTCGTTTTTTCGAAGTGACAGTGACCATGTCAGTGACAGCGAGTAAAGTGACTAGCTGTTTGGAAAACGTGTTTGCTACCCATGGACTCCCTCTTTCCTTAAAGACTGATTATGGGCGGCAATTTGTATCAGAGGAATTTGAGACTTACCTCAAGGATAATAGCATAGAACACAGAACATCAACACCATTATGGTCGTAAGCAAACGGTGAATTCAAGAGACAGAATCGTGGTTTATTGAAAGCAATGTGCATTGCGCATGTTGAAGGACTTGATTGGCGAAAGAAACTGTCGAAATTTTTGCCTTGTTACAGGAGCACACCCCTCATGACCACAGGGGAGAGTCCTGCAAAACTGCTATTTGGGCCTGAGATCCTGTCAAAACTACCTGGTGTAGAAGATTTTTGCCCAGCTAGTAAAGACACTGAATTTCTAGACAGAGACAATGAGAGGAAACAGAAAGGAAAAGATTATGCAGGAAATCGAAGGCATGCCCAGGAAACGCACATTAGGCAAGGAGACAAAGTGCTTCTTCAGAAGCCCAAGTCAGATAAACTTTCCCCTGCATTTGAAGCTACGCCGTATAAAGTTGTTGAGAAGCGCGGTGGTCATGTTGAAATGAAGTCTCCTGCTGGTGTGCTTTATAAACGGAATGTTACTCGTTTGAAGAAACATGAGGAAGATAGATCTCTAATGATTTAGAGTCAGAGACCAATCAGCATAAGCAGGCATCATTGGAAGCTGGATCAGAGGTTGAAAGTCGAGAGGAGAAACAGGAACACTTGCGTCGTCTCATTCTCTGAGACTCAGGCGTAGCCGTGTGCCTAAGCGTTTTAAAGACTATAACTGTGACTGAGGAACACGTGAAGATTTATTTTACGTATACGCCGATTGCTTCAAAATTTTTTTAGTTTTCTCTAAAGGAACGAAAGTCGGAAATCGAAAAACAAGTCAAAAAGAGCTTTAGCAATAAAAACATACAGATACAGGCCCTACAGACGCTTCATCATAGATTGAATTTTTTCGCAGGAACGATTTGTTGCTCTCGCCACCCAGTGATAACTGTCGGTACATAAGGTAGTACAGCTGTTTGAACGCGACTGGAATTCACCTTTGAGTGTAATGTAACTGCCTAAAAAGACCTACAAAAAGGCAAAAACAATCCAGCACCGTTCATATACACTTTCTTTATATTTTGGGATATTATTTGAGACACTTCCCTCAAGATAGAAATGCTCAGAGTATTTTTTAGTATTCTTTTCGAACTTTTAAGACTATTTCAATAAACTTTTCGTAGTTTACGTAAGTGCAAACCTATAACTTTTAAAGTCTTTAAACAAGTGAATGTTCGGGCTAGGAAGCTCAATTAACTGTTAAGTAACGAACAAACCATTGAGTGGCGTACAAATTGGTTTACTTCTGTTGTTCAGACAGCAGATAATGTGTCAGTAATTTGAAATTAGAAATGATTCGAGTCTATCTTTTCATTTACCTATAGTGGTTAAAGAGATTGATTGTTTTTCTACATTAATTCCTACGCAAGACTAATAGAGATTCCGGTAAGTTGCGTATCTTGTGCTGTATCCATGGATGACGTGTATAATGAAACATCTCATTGGTTAAATGAGAATGTAAATGTTAAATCATGAAAGCCATAAAAACGTTCTCCACCGTCAAAATTCTTAATTAATTCAGTTGTGGCTTGGCTCTTCTTTTAAACAAAATTTTACAACTTCATTATTTTTACCTTTTATTTTCCTTAAGTGGTTCTTATAAGTAAACTGGTCCTAAGTTAAGATCTCATAAGATAATTTCATTCGCTTCAGCGGAATATATTGCCTCGGCTGTGATGTTATTCAAACGGTAGTCTGTCTTACATTTTGAAGTGGCCATGCCACATGAATTTGCAAATCCTCGGACTGCACGCGATAACATACGGTAAGGACCCACATATAAGAACCTAGAATTTTCGAGGTCAGGCTGGACACGTTCATATATTTAAGGGTAGCTTTTCACAATTTAGGCTGATCCGGGGCAGATCCAGAAAATTCAGAAAGGGGTGGCCGGCCCACTAAACAGCTCTATTCTAGATACTTTTCATTTTTCTGAGACGGAATGCTATGAAAACAATACAAAATTGCACAGGAAAAGCGGGAGCCGAGGCGCCGAGGCCCATCGCTTAATCCGCCCATGTTGATAATTTTTTTTAACATGTTCTCGTAGTACTTCCTTGACAGAAGTATTGTACTACCAATACATTACGGTTAAGCACTTGTATTTTCAACAACAAAAATGCTTGCAATGAGAATAAAGAAAACATATAAGCTTACACAATAACGTTTTGTTAGAGGTTTCTCAAAAATTGAAATCCAGAATTTTAATAGGAGGGATTTTTTTTTATAAGAACCTATTTTACTTTGCCAGGTTGAGCAGGATCTTATATTTCTGGGTATTTAAGGGCCAAATTTCAGTCTATGTGTTCTTAAATCACTAGGTTCTTATAGGTGGGTCTTTTCTGTAATCCAAATGGCCCCCCAAAAATTTTGTATAATAACTCCTAAAAATCCAAGAAATTAATCGTTGGAATGTTTCTGGTAAGCCATTGTGAGTCAAATGGCACGCGGTCTCATTGGCACAGTTCACTGTTTGTGCCAAATACTGCGCTGTTTGGTTGTCGGGCCCATGCCCACTTGTCAGTAATCGTGTGCCATTTCTAGGGTTGAGAATCAATGAGTACCTAACGGACAATCCAAGAAGTACACTGTACCTTTTAGGGGGAATTTATCCTTCACCCCATTTCCTATCCGTTCTGCTTACGAAGCAGGCACTATCCAATCCACCCTCATCCTCCGTCAGATATTCTTCCATGATGCTACACAAGCTTGGTTATTGCCAAGGATGTGTTGAATGCAGGACTTCGGGCTCCTTATATCGGTTAAGGATTCGAGTTGGGGTTGATGTTCCTGTCACAGTGACCAGAATTTCTTGCAATGCATTTATGCTTTCTTATCGTTTAAGCAGGAACTGTTGCTTTTTAATGCGTATCTCTCACTCTGAAAGCAATGAGGAGGCCGCTAATCTTCCAAAAAACTTCAGAATTGGCATCAATAACCACAGAACGGCGAACCATACTTCATTGTAAATTTACCCTACAAAGTCAAATTCATTTGTATAATACAAGAAACTCGTGTAAATTTCGTCTGCCTTTCTGTCGTACTCGAACCAAACAATTTTCCGTTTTTCATCAAGGACCTAAATTTTACAACACCTTAAACACCAACATCATCAACGCTTCCTCACCTTTTTCCTTTAAAAGGCACTTAAGGCATTTATTTGTAATAATTATTAGTATACTCCAACAGAAATCTTGCGAAAAAGCCTATTAATATTCAACATTATTTGTAAACTTCCGTAATATTGATTAGATTCATTTTCCACCTGATATTATTTTGTATCCGTCGCCGTAATTTTTATGCCATCTTCGAAAAATTTTTATTGAGGAGGCCTAATTAACATAAGCTCTATAGTTTCCTTTAGGCCTCCTCGCCATTTCTTCCTACATTTTTTTGGCATTTCTTTGTAATTATTGTAATCGTGTGGCAAATAAATAAATACAAATACAGGGACAGACATCCCAGGACGCGTCCACATGGGGTAATACACCTATGCAGAGTATAAGATTCTGTTCATCATCAAGTGCCACAGAACCTATCAGAACGTCCTGAATTCCTTGCCAGTCCCACAGTCAAATAATAATGGAATAATAATGGAATTTATGTAGCGCTTATACATCGCTGTTCTAAGCGTCCCAATGATACTACCATCTACCATATTTCTTTATAACCCTGAGGGAAAATCTTACATTTTGTGGCCTTTAAAGTCATGTTTAATCAATGTCAGAGCCTTGAAGAATTTTCATTGCTATGGATTTTTGCCCCTTAGAAACTTCCAGACGTCTTGCTCCCGAGAGGATGGGAAATCTTCACTGAATTTCTTGCAAACAAAAGTACGGCACTGTGATCATGCATTCCGAGTGCTTAATGCTACCTAAAAAGTTCTTTTTGCCTGCAATGTCGGTTCTCCGACTTGTAGAGTCTATGATCGAGGTAGCACATTGTTAGTTGTTTTCCCCATGCACTTCAACATTTATGTACTTTGGCACATTATTTGCGCTTCCTGTTTCGCAAGGTGAAATTTGCTGAGTTACTTTGGTAAAATTTCTTCTTGCATGGATGACAGTAGGGTCACAGTAAAAAAAAAAAAACAATGCAAGAAAGCAGTAAGCAACACTTCGTCCAGTGGCTGTGGTTTATCTCTTTCGATTCACTTGCAGTACATATACATCACTAACAGAATCGGTAGTTTCTATTTCTTATAGATTTAAGCACTCAACCGTCGATCATAGTGTTTTGATCGTGATTTTTCAACCAAGATCCGAAGTATCGGAAAACTTTAAGCATGCTTGAATAAGAGCCAAGGTGTCTACGTCAAAGGCACTCTCTCTGATAGTATTCCTTTTCGGGTCGGTGTTCCTCAATTAAGGTTCCTGGCTTGGGCACCTGCTTTTCGTTACTTTCCCCAGTAGCTGTTTGAGATCGCAAATGCACATCTAACAAACGTTCACTGTTACGTGGATGACAATCCTGATTGACAATTAAGTCAAGAAGGGGCAGTTACGGCTTGGATGACTTGTTAAGTACTTCTGAATAGCGTTTACAGAAACTTTAATGTTTTTTCAATTCCGGAGCCATCCCTTAACTTAAAATCGGATATCTCCAAAGCAACCCAAACTGCTGTAGGTTAAAATTGGTTGAATCAATGTTTAAATTTTTTACATGAAAGGAAAACTTTTTCCCTGCTTATGTCAATTCGAGTGGCGTCTTAATCTTAGACTAAAGAAATATGAAGTGCTGTCTGTTGAGGGTGTTCAAGCGAACGTAATGTTACATACATACATACTTGATTGTTACCTCCCCAAAGGGGCTTTTCAGGAACAATGATTATATTACATTATTTATTACAAATAATTACAACACTAAATCTAATACTAATTACAATGTTAGCTAATCACTAATTACCATGTTTTAAACTTAACTTAGGGGGCCTAGAATACTACCTTGAGGAACGCCACATTCAACTGGAAAAGGATCAGAAACGGAAATATGAATTCGTACAACTTGATATCTATTTGTAATGTAGCTGTTAAACCATTTAGCGCGCTGGTTGAGGCGCCGATGCTTTGTATTTTACGTAACAATATTTGGTGTTCAACGCTGTCGAACGCTTTACTCATATCTAAAAGCATGCAGGCAATCAATTTCTTATCATCAATTCCTTTGAGAAATGCATCAGTTGTGTGAATTAAAGATGTCTCAGTAGAGAACCATTTTTTGTTGCCGCTTTGTTTTGTGGTAAACCTTTCCTTGGTTGTCAAATAGGTGACAAACTGTTTCAATGTTGAAGTTATAAGGCCCACCCCACAGGAACATCAAGGGTGTTAATTGCATGCGTTTACTCTTTTGGTGGCATTATGCTCACTCTTCAAAACTAGCCAGAATCTTTGGTGACACTCTTTTCTGGTCTCTCTATCATTCACGAGGGCTACATTCTGTCTTCTTTGCTTGTATTATGGTATATGTGTGACCATATTATTTCTTCTTCTAACTTTATGTCGATGTTTCAAACTGTTTTCCTCTTCTGACTGTTTTGCTGGCACAATTAGTACTTAACGTTCTGAGCGTGCTTCAGAAAAGACGCGTTTGCTGTTTAAAATTTTTTTCCATGTTAATAAAATAATAATAATAATAATAAATGTTTCATACTTCAAACTAATGCACTAATACCAACATTTCGTCTTTACGAGGCGTGGATCCCTTCGATGCCACTAGTTGTAACGCTCCAAAGGGAACCAGAAAATAAGAACGAATACCGCTTTAAAAATTGCATATAAACCTCGCCCATTATTTTCCTCTACCCTCGTTTTAAGCATGGGTGCTAGCCCAGAGAGCTAATACACTATTGCGTTTCTATATAGACAGTAAAGTGTTTATCGCATATAAGATTGCTTCTCAGCAGTCTGGAATTCATATTATTGATCATGATAGTGAATAGGTAGCTGGTTGCCTCTTGCCGTTTGGGTGTTTGGTGGTTTAATGTCATTTTTCTATTATTTTGTCAGTGTAGTGCCTGCAAACCAGCAAAAGCGCCCTAGAACACCTCCAACATAAACCAAATATTTACTTTTTATTCCGTTTTTTTAGACATGATTGCTTGAGTTTTCTCTTAAAAATGATAAAATTTAAATATGAGTTTGATTTATTCAAAATTGACAAGCAATTTCTGACTTTACTTTACTAGTATTAATGTAATGGCATAATTGTGTAATATATAATTCGCTAAAAAGCATCAAGGATGAAGTACTGTTTAAAGAACGAGCAGAAGTGTATCATCAAATTTAAAAACTCGAGGCAAAACTGATAGCTTTTACACCTAAAAATACACGACTGCGATTTTTTTGAACGGCTTCCAAATTTCAGATATATATCGAATCATTCTTGCACTAATATTTAGAACTTGGGTTATTTTGTTCTAAAAAGCTGGACGTGAAGTTTCTTTATCAGATATAAAGACCCTTATTAAACATTTATTTCTTTCGCTTTTTCTTTATGAATTGTTAATATTTTTTGAATATGTCTTAAAGCATAACAGATTTTTATTGAGGCAATGGATAAGTATGTTATCTCAATTGTTTCAAAGACTATCCACACCATGTCATTAAACATTAAAACTATAAATTTTCAACTTACAGATAGATCAGAAGCTTCATTTGTTTGAAAGAGTCTTTACCTATTTCTCGAATATAATTATTTTGCAAATTCCTGTCGGAAAAGAACGAGATCAATTATACACACATAGACCTAAAATCATTTAAGGAACAAATGATATACACCAAAGTTTATATTAAAAGTATTTACAAAGAAAAACACATCAGTGAAAAAATAAAATTGTAGCCCTCGCTACAAGAAAGGCTGTTTAGACCAAGGCTATGGGGGCCCCTGCTTCAAACTGTTCAGCTGAAGAACGCGATATTGAAACAAACGGTGATCTCAATATTAATGAACTTCAAATTTAATTCTTCCCTAGAGGCAATTTTCCGGGCTTCACTTCAAGTTAACCTGACTTACAATTGATGTAGGTATTTAAGACCAAGGAAGGTTGTATTATTGATTCTTGTAAGCTGGTTCCCGTCCAAGTTTCTAGATAAGCAAAAGAATGATCAGTTATATTTGTTAATATGAGAATTTAACTTTGGAAAAAAATAATCTATAAGAAATAAAAGAGCTTTAAGAAAATCCTTATTTGGACAAACAAGGTATTCACATTAGTATATTACAATAACATACATGTATGTATCGAGGCTGATCCTGAACTATCGAAAGTTGTTACTCGTTGATCCGCAACTACTGAAAGTGGCAGTCGTGTATTATCAGGTGTAAAAACTCTCGGCTTCGCCTCGAGTTTGTAAACCTGATAATACACTCCTGCTCGCTTTTTAAACAGTACTTAATTCAAGCCGTATATATTTTTAATAATGCTAAGAATGATAACAAAGTTGAAAAAGTAAAAAATTAGCAAATACCAAATACAAGAATATAAGGTTTTGTTCTTACAAAAAATACAGCGGCCTTGAGGAGGAAAAAGACCTCGGGTCAATTGCCTTTATACCATTAAAGTCCAAAAGCCTGTTGTGGAAAAAATGATAAAAAAGCAATCTGACACTGTTCTTTGATTAGGTAGTGTCCTTATTTATACTTTAGAATCTTACAGCACAGAGCAAATCTCACAATGGAGCTATTTATAAATCTTGACATAATAATAATAATCCATTTATATAGCGCCTTTTCTACAAGATTCAAAGGCACAAACATGCAGGTTTATCAACATGTTTGACAAAGATAAAAAGCGTATTTTATCCGTGATGTCATTTTTTTCACGATTCTTGATAGCTTGACTAGAATAAGGGAGAAGTCGTTTTCACGGAGAAAATTTGGTTGGTCATGCATCCAAATTTCGTAAAAGCGGATGTTTTACAGCTATACTTACAAGTATTGTAACCGAGGTAAGCGTCTAAACGTTCCAGTCCTGATGTGCCTAAGAGCATTTTTACTGAGATTCCTGTAGAAAATATAAAAGAAAGAACTGTGCCCATTGCGTTTTGATCCCTTAATCTGACATTTTTCTGGCACTATTGTCACTATTGTGCTGTAACACGCAACCTTAAAGGATCTTGTGGTAAATTGTCTTACTGACACTAGCTCCGACTTAACGTTGAGGGGAAATCAGCAGTTGTTTTAAGACTGACTTTCCTCCATAACAGAGAGTCGTCTCCTTGTGTGGGAAAATACTTTGTGCTTTTCAGTTTCTCTATATTGTTTCCAAAATTTTAAAAGTGAGAATATGCACTCGCGTTTCTTTTGTGAAAGAAGTTGTTGGAATGACAAGGAAAAGTTAACCTTTAAATCATTACTTACAAGTCTCGAAGATATTTCAGTGTTGCAAACACTCCATCAGGAAGACTTGATATGTTGTTCCTAGATAAGTCTCTAAGGGAAAAATATTTTTTTGGATAAATTTAGGTTGAAATAATTAAAACTTCACCTGCCTTAAGGGCTGGTAGAGAGAGATTCAATGCAATTAATAATATTCCGCACACTCCGTGCATTATTTATTTATTTGTCTGTCAATGCATTTACATCAGTCCATTACTTCTTGACTGTAACATTGCCGCAAATAAAGGGGGTTCCTTCGTAGCGTTTGTATGTGTTAAAAGTGGGAAGGTGGTAAGTTAAACGCTGATAATTGCAAATAAACCTCCGACGTTTCGGCAATGCTGCCTTCATCAGGGAAAATATGTAACATCGCCGCGCCTACACACTTCGACCGCCGCCCGGTTAGCTCAATGGGATGAGCGCCGGTCTGCTGAGCGGGAGGTCGCGGGTTCAAACCCCGGGCGGACCGACACTCAGAGTCTTTAAATACCTGAGGAGAAAGTGCTGCCTTTGTAATAACATATGCAAACGGTTAGACTTTCTAGTCTTCTCCGATAAGAACGATAAACCGTAGGCCCCGTCTCACAAGCCCTTGCACATGAAATAAATCTGTGGGACGTTAAAGGAGCCCACACACTCTTCGTGAAGAATAGGGTACGTAGTGCCCGGTATTGTGGTTTATCTCACTTCCACACTCACGTATGGGAGCATCATTACTCGTTCTTTCATTACTTGTAAACTGCACCTAAGCAGTCTAGCAAAGTTCCCCAACTAGTGTTGTAAATTATCCCTGAAAAGCCCTGAGGGGAGTGGATAATAAGATATTTACAATTTACAATTTACAATTCTCTTGACAAACTGTCTACTGGGTTTAACATTTTAATACACATCTAACTGTGGTGTGGACGAGAGACTCTCTGTAACTATTTCCACTTCATGTAATATAAACCGACGACCCATCGAATACCAAACCACACGGAGCTAAGAGTGTGTTAATGAAATGAGCATGAACGCTCATCGAACTGTCTCATCTGTTTTAGTTAGAGAGAAATTTATCTTTACAATTATTTTAACGTATCTGCTATATTTTACTTCAGTAAGATACCCCTTGAAGCTTGTATGAGGAGCTCATAGAAAGCTGAGGTAGAGATAGAGGAGATAAAGTAAACTGATTAATTTTTTTTTCATCTATCACAACAGGTATACATTTTGGTACTTACAGTTTGTAAAGGTTCTTTGTGTAGTAGAATGTTCCATAAGCGATGCATCGCAATCGGTTACCTCTTAAATATCTAACGATTAATTATAACTAATTAAATAACACAATGAGCAAATTCTATGTCATTTTATGTTGCTTTCATCCATGGAAATTTAATTTACGACCAGATTAAAAAAAAAAAAACAATCTTTCCATAGGTGTGACTAACAAAAGCGCGAGGTGGTTGACAAAAAAGTATTGAAATATGGTTTGGTCAGATTGAAACTTTTTCTCCCAAGAATTTTTTTAAATTTGCCTCCGAAAGAGACTGCTACATGAAGGTTTCACGGTTAGTAATATTTTGGAGTTATTCGGAGGGGGAAGCTCTAACAACCACGTCAAACTGCTGTTTAAACCTTGAGTTTGTTATCTCCATGACTGTTTCATTTCGCTTGGTATAGTGGGAAGTACATTCAGCGTATTTTTCTATTGTAAATAATTATGAACGAATAATTCAAATAGAACCTAACAGTATTGAAAGACCAACTGGTAGGAGGCAAGTAGTTAGTTATTTACAAACATGGCTAAGGATGTGTACTCGGAACGACCTAGAACAAATCCAGCAAGCGACTAGAGTGGGACTCGAACACGGGACCGCCGGATTGCTAGTCCGACGCACTGACCACTCTGCCACAATGCCTTCATAATGAATACGACAAAAAAGGGAAACAACGTCACGCTAGTGACAAGGAAAAGAACATGGGTACAAAGAAATAAGAAAACAACAACAATGAGGCATCTGGTTCCTCTTTTGAATAGGGAAGGTTGCTTATCTCCTCCAAGCTAGCTAATCAGAAGTATTGAGGACCTGCATATACTGATCAGGTAAACTGTGGTCGATTTACGTGTCCATTTGTTTAAACATAGCTTACAAGTATCTGAGTTTTCTCATTCGGTAGAATCCGGTAGCCTCGATGCGGTGAATGTCGTTGTTATCCATGTAACTGTGAAGATAATATGCTGGGTAGTCAACTTTACATGCGGTATCTTTAAGGTTTGGGTCATGTCTGATTTGGACAATTTATTCACTTGTATTGCTTGCTTATGGTTTTGAGTAAGCATGGTTATTTTACTGATTTTTTTGAAAATTTTTTTCCTCGATTGAAATCTACCGCCTTTCGTTGTTTGTATGGTAGCGTATGAAAATGATTTTGAAACAAAGGAACGTAAAATCTATTTCCAATAAACTTGCCTTTACAAATTTGACTAAAAAGGATCTCAGTTAAGGATTTCATTGCACAGAGCGATGAACGCTAGCCTGAGCACAACAGCGACTACTAGCTTCTGCTACTTAAGGAGTGGCCAAACGTTTCACACTACAGATCAATGTAACTAATATATACAAGCAGTAGTACTACTCTTCAAATAAAAAATATAAAGAAATTGCAATAAAAAATATATATAAACATCACTTACAGTTCGTATAGATAGTTAAGGCCAGAGAAAGTCTTATTTTTAATAATCTCCAACTTGTTGTTAGCAATCGACCTACATTTAATTGAAAAAGAAAGGAAAGTATAAAAAAATAAACAATAAATGTGATCGTCACGTATTGGCATAGAGCGGTGCATTTTTAAATTCTATTTTATTGTGATTTGAACTTTTATAATCAATTTTCCATTTTTATCCTTTTTAACAAAAGATATTGAACCATAATGTTCATGGATTCTGACTGGGACTATTGCACTAAACCTGGACATTTCTGGTTAGAGAGTTCGCGTTTTACTTCTAGAGGTACGTGTCTCGTGACTTCATGCTGGAGAACAGGACTTGGCAAAACGGATGCATACCTGAATAGTTATGGTCTATTTGTGGACACAGTGAAGTCGACGGCCCGAGGACTTCTTTGTAGCGGAACCCTCGTGCGCGCCAGCGGAGTACCATGGGTAAGTAAATCTACCCATCCCCGAAAATTTGGTAATCACGTTACCGTACACCGACCTGCCATCAGTCCGTACTGCAGGCATGCCAATGTTTACTCTCACACTTTCTAGCTATTTTGGGAGCCCAGGGAGCCCAGGAGAAAACTGATTGCACATCAATGTTGTGATCAATTGACAGCTGTCAAATGATTAAATGGTTCTGAATATTGAATGAGTGCAATTTGTCTTGAAAAATTGAGAAATACTGCATTTTGTCTGAGATCTGTATGATAAAAACAGCGCCTCATAGTACTGTTTCACCCCAGATGTGATGTATAAAAAGTATAAAAGGTTGGTTTACACGCACCCAGGTTGTTGGCAAGATTTTGCAAAGTAAATTTATAAATTTATTAATGAGAGCTTCGCTTTTAGCCCTGGCTAAATCTATATATTACCAAAGTAGTAGTGATAGCTAATATATTCCAGTAGTAGTAGTAGTAGTAGTAGTAGTAGTAGTAGTAGTAGTAGTAGTAGTAGTAGTAGTAGTAGTAGTAGTAGTAGTAGTAGTAGTAGTAGTAGTAGTAGTAGTAGTAGTTGAAGTAAAAGTTGCAAGAAACCTTTTTTTAAAGTTTTTACCTTTACATCATTGCCTTGATAAGTTACACCCTACTAGTGGTAACTCCTACAAAGGCGTTTGTACCTTGTCATATTTGCTATCATGAATATCATGAAAGTACCCTAAGCATGCGGGGACAGAATTCAATTTGGTTGTCGTGTGATACAGTACATAACATGGTGTTCTGAAATATAAAGAATTTCTCCAAACGACAAAGGAAACACGGAGCTGAGCTACAACAGTGATATGCAAAACCTCCGTCAGACCTGAGGAGACGACATTGAATGAAATTTTGTTCCAAAAATGGATTGGACGAGAAACGATCTGCCAACCGTGTGGAACACATTCGCAATACACAAGATTTGAATCCTAAGTGAAGCACAGATCGAACAAGGTGTTTGCCACATGTAAATTTCATTTGAGAGTGCAACAACGCGGTGATTCCTTTGAACAGCTTATGGTTATGCTGACCCCGATGAACTGGCTCAAGACCGAGTTGTGATGAGCTGCCATTCTTCAAAGAAAAAAACTCATTAACGAAGGCCCAGACCTGAACCTATAAAAAGCCATTTCTTTTGCCCAAACTGAAGAAATATCGCAGGCACAGTTGCAAACCATGGCAGCAGAAAATCTAAGCATAAATAGTGTAAAGGCAAGGAACAAAAAACCCGCTCTGGAAAAGATTGTGGCAGATGTGGCTATCAACGTGACAAAGGCAAATGCCCAGCTCAAGGAAAGACATGTTCAAAATGCTACAAGTTCAATCATTTTGCCATCGTTTGCCTGTCAAAAAACCCATATAAGAATAAGTGAACTGTCTAGATTGAAGAACCACCCCAGTTAATGATATAGACACAAATGAATGGTGTGAAGACCTTAAGATTGAAGGCAAAGTTGTAAAGGTCCAACTAGATATTGGTGCTAAAGTCAATTTCATGTCTTCCAACGTTATATGCAAGATGTTGCTTGTCGCTACTCTTATGAGACGACTCAAGTGAAACTTAAAACATTCTCAGGCTATCAATTCCTACTAAAGGAGTAGTGACATTACCTTGTGAGTGCAGAGTTATGATGTTGTATGAAAATGTCCACGTAACGTAGTTGAAATAGAGTCTCCTACAGTATTTCGTCCCCAAACCTGCATAGACATTGGTGACTACTGTAGAAAAAGTTGTTACTGGTATGCCTCAAACAAAAGTGTTTTCGGTCCTTGACACCACCTCTGGATATTGGCAAGTGAACTCAGATGAAGCTAGCCCAACGTTTTGCACATACAATACGCCATTCGGAAGATACCGGCTCACAAGGTTACCATTTGGAATAAAATCAGCTCTCGAGGTGTGTCAGAACCGTATGTCAGAGCTATTCGCAGATGTAGAAGGCAAGCAAGAAGAAAGCTTTCAGACGCTCGAGCAGATGGCTTCCTCAACACCAATACTTTGTTAATATGATCCAGGAAAACAATTATGCATCTCTGTAGGTGCAAGTTCCAAATGTTAGGGACAATCATTTTGCAAGATGAGAAGCACCTGTCCTATGCTTCATGAGCCTTCGCACAAACCCGACAGCAGTAAGCACAAATTGAAACAGCAAACCTTTTCGGTTGTGTATGGAGTGCAGAAATTTCGTCAGTATGTCTAAGGAGGAACAACAGAAGTTGAGGTAGACAGCAAGCCATTGCAATACATCTTATACAAGCCCTCACATGAACCATCTCTGAGGCTGTAGAAGGTGATGCTGACATTGTAGCGCTATGAATTAAAAGAGGAATATGTACCCGGATCTGAACTCTCTGTTGCTGATGCTTTGAACAGAGCTTTTTTGGAAGAGAGTGAAGAAAGCCTCAGCCCAAATTTGGAAGTAAACGAAGTGCAGCTTACAGCCTACCTTCCCATTTCACAAGAAAGATACAGTGACTTCCAGCAAGCTAGTGCAGACGATCCAGCCCTGCAAGCCTTAAGCACAGTTTTTCGAAATGGATGGCCCAGTCACTAACAAGAGCTACCATTAGTTGTCCGCGAGTATTGGTGCAGAGATGAAATATCAAACGTTGGTGGGATATTATTCAAAACACAAAAGCCTATCCAGGAGTCATACTAAGATAAAGCGAAATGCAAGCAGCGCGCCAGCGACATTCGATTTTGGCCAGAGACGTTGTCCCAAATTGAAGATAAAGTGCCTCAGTGTTCTTTATGTGCCCAGTTTCAGAGAGCTCAATCAAGAGAGTCAATGATAATTCAAAACTTCCCTGGCAGACCATGTTCGAAAGGTGGAAGTGACTTGTTTGAGTGTAATGGAGTTCATTACCTTCTGTATGTAGATTACTATTGGAAGTGGATTGAAGTTGTTAAGCTAGACAACTCAATCAGCAGCAATATAATCTGTCATCTGAAGAGTCAATTTGCTCGACATAGCATACCTGATGAGCTTATTGGTTACAATGGGTCTCAGTATGCTAGTTCAGTATTTTACTAATTTCAGCAAGAGCTATGGTCTTGTCTATACCACATCAAGCGTTTAACGTATTTGTTAACAAAACGATAAAGTTTTAGAATACTGTACGCCCCGCAAATAGCTATTACGCTAATCAGGGCAGGACAAAACTTTAAACCAAGGCGATATAAAATAACATATTTTTAAAAAAGAAAAGAAATACAATAATATATAGACAGAAAAACTATACGTTTTCGCTAGTTACCTGTAAATTACACGTGCAGGGACTTTGTTATTTGAAAATAGACTAACATTACAACTAGAGGTATATATAAAAAATTACTTATTCCTAATGAATGAATAACATTCAAATAATTATCTTCATTATCTTGAACATGAATGCTCGTTTCGACGAATGAACTTAATTCGTTTCGATTTTTCCGCTCTTCTTCGCATTTCCCAATATTTTATTAATACCTTTCCAGGTCGACCAGATATTTTTAATGTTAGAGACCAAAAACTCCATCGGCTCCGATGGCATAGAAAAGTTTCAAACGCAACTGCGTGGTGGCTTCAGCAGACTCATGCTCGTTCCTTTCAGGAAGCCCAACACCTTTAACGTTATACTGAAAGCCGTACTTAAGTAAGTCATCAATGGCGGCGTCCAGACTGTCAACTCCTGTAGAAATCGCTTCAAGCTTATGCCTTAGATTGTCAAGTTCTTTCGAGATATTCTCGCGGCCCGAAAGCTTTTCATTATATGGTGGTCCTCACACAAGAAATCAACGCTCGTTTGGATACTGTTTCCATATCTTGTTGCAGCGTCTCCTACCTGTGAGGTGTCCGCTTGAAGTCGTTGTTGCTCGATGATCGATTTCAGTTTCTGGAGTTCACTATTTACCGCTGAAATCTCTACCTTCAGTTTAAGGTTTTTCTTCCGTTGATTTTTAACTTGACTCATTTTAATTTACAATGCAAAGCATTGGTTTTAAGTTTAAATCAGCATGTGCGAAGTGCCCGCCGACATATCCGACTTAACTCACCTTAAAGGTCAAATGAACCAAAAATTCGACATTTTTTATTTTAGTTCAATTCTGGTGAAATATGTTTAATATGAACCGAATAAACATACTATGAAGTTTCAGCTCAATTGAAGCAAGCATCTCCGAGATATTCGCAATTAAAAATTGTTATTTTTTGGCCCTTATCTTCGTAGAGCGGTAGAAAAAATTGTCGGTAAAAACAGCTTGTGACGTCAATGTTGGTCAGGTGAAAAAAAACAGGAAATTCAAAACAGTGTTTTCCGAGTCGACTTGGTGCAGACATTGTGGTGGTTTGTGCGGCCATAAACCTAGAAAGAACAAGCAATTTGTCTTCAAAAGTTGCAGCTGTGGTTATAACCTTATTATTTAATTCTCTCGAAAAATACGTCATACTGAAAACGGACTTTAACGACGGCATTAATTTCCTTGCGCTGTACTGGAAATTTGCGTGCGTAGGTCCAATTCTTTTCAAGATTTATTCACAAAATGTGTTCATATAAAGACGTTTCTGGATATATAAGGTCCGGAGCTCGACTGTGGACACAAAAACAAAACATCCTTACATAGTGATTTGCCCAAAGAAATTCACGCTTGCCCACAATGTGTTTGAAGTCATTGAACTTTGTCGCACTCGAGCTGATATTTTAAAACCCACGCTCGATCGGACACTTGTGCTTCGCAGAACACTAAAATATAAACAAAATCCTCCATGTAGAAGTTTTGGCGTTGATATGTGGGAAGAAAAACAGTTAATCTTTATCTAGCAAAATCTTCCCCAAAATCGGTTTCAAAGCAACTACAGTTTTTTTAAACTTGATCGTTTCGCGCAGATAAAGTTTGCTTTGTGTTGTCAAGTTGAACATACATAACACTTCTCAAAAACCAAGTAAGATTTCCTTCAAACAAAGTTGAAGTTGCATTATTGCAAAAACGTCTCTCCACTTATGTATATGATTTAATTACCGACTGAGGTCACTTTAAGGACCATAGACGCCACTTTAAGCTCGCAGAGAGAGGCGACAAGCAAAGAACAATTCCATCATACAAAAAATTCAGCTTAAGTGAACTAAAAAAAACTTCAATAAGGTTGCAAAACAACAAATTTCCAGTCAAAAAACATAAGGCTTAAGGCTCTTATACCTGCTGACAATGAAGAAGTGAATTTTCTGTGCGAAATAACCTAACTAAAGATCTTAAAAGCAAAAGATCAGTTGCAAGCTTCGCACCCAAGCCATGATTCACCATTTAGCTATTTTTAAAAACTGGTCCATGCGAGGGTCTTCATTCAAGCAAATTAAACTCAGCAAACTGAATCATTAGAAAGTACAAAAATTGCACATAAGGGTTGTTTTGCTCGCTTCAGTCAAATCCAGCTCCAGCAATTGTTTACGGGCAAAGAGTTAATTGTTTTGAAGCCACTGCCGGCAGTTGTCGTTCTCAGCTACTTCACAGCGAGTGAAAAGGAAAATTTGCGTGCAGAGAGAAAACAAAACTACGTAATTAAAAATGAACAAAGAAAAAAAAATACTCTGACTATTATTACTTGAGCAACAGAAAAGTGATGGAAGTAGTCTCTTCTTCTCGAATAAGCTTGCTAGCCTTCTATAGTTCCGAGGAAGTTTTGAGCGCTCAATTTTGTTGACTCGCAAACGTTAGCATTACGGTTCTTTGACATTAAGACTAGGATAAAGCTGGTTCTGGAATGGTAAATGAATCTGGGCATGTAAAAAAACTAACCGTAACTACTAATAACTGAATACAAGCGGGTCAGTTTAATTCAGCCCGGCGAAAGAAGGCGAAGCACTGGACACAAAATCAATTCATAAATCGAATGCACAATTATAGAAAAATACAAACCTCTTTTGAAATGTTCAAAACGTTTTATTCCTCCGCAGACTGACGGAATGATCTGTTTTTACTCTAACATTGGTTGTTCTGAATCCAAAGTAATTTTCAAGTGACGAAAAAACAACAACAACAACAAAAACAAAAACCAAAAAAAAAGCCTTTAGAAGGAGCAAACGTTCGCACCTTGTGTATTTCATTCAGTCTCAGTCAGAACTCTCACAGAACGAGACAAACAAACGCAGGCGATGAGGGCTGCGCAGAAGCTTGCGCAGAACGTTTTTCCGCCCTGAAAGACCAACATTGACGTCACGTAGTCTCCAGTCTATCACGCGGGCATTTCAGAAACGTTTTCGTGAAGTATTCGGAAATGCTCGGATTTTGATCTTTTATCTTTCTATAAAGGCTTGGGAAGAAAAATCTTTACCCAAAAATCACTTAGGATGGTTCTTTTTAGTGTTTGGTGACGGTAAAGCGACAAAAGAAAATATTTCAATTTTTTGGTTCATTTGACCTTTAAGATAAATTGAAGCGAATGGGGAAGTTGAAAGAGCAGTTAAAAACATCAAGAATCCTCTCAAGACAGCACAAGATCCTTCCAAGGCACTGCTGAACAATAGAAACACTCTTTTGGATGGTATAAGCCTTTCCCCCTGCTGAGATGCTCATGGGTCTAAAATTAAAAACGTCCCTACTAACAAAGGTCAATTTCCTTAAAACCCAAGGATCACAAGAAATTCAGCAGCGCTTTCAGCAGGACAGAGAGATTTTCTTATGACGAACGAAGCAACAAGGAGTCACCTCCTTAATTCATGTATCATGAGAATGAATGGACCCAAGCTACTCTTGTAAGCAAGCATCACACACTAAGATCTTTGGAAAATGGTAGATGGTAAATTCTACCAAAGCAATCGTCGTCTCCTCCGCAAGAGAGCTTCATAAGGAAAGAACAAATAGACTGATGCAACACAGACCTCAGCATGACTTTAGAAAGCCACTAGTACTACTCCAACCGGTATCCAAGGCAGACCTTGTAAACCAGGAGTAGCAAAGGATCGTGATCGCTGAGGTCGGGACTAAGACTATGCCTGAACTGTGAACTTTTATGAACTGTCAAGTTAATGATGTTGACAATGGGTTCATTTGCTTTCTATGATTAAGCTTTTTTAAATTTTGCATGCAGTTGTTTACAGTTTGCTACAGGAGCTTCTTTGTTGTTTTAAAAAGGGGAGATGTCACGTATCCTATCATGAAAATACCCTAAACATCTTGGGATATATTAAACAACGAGTTTAGTTTCAGTCTGGCTGTCTTGTGATACAGTAGATTAAGGACGTAGAGAGAGGGTACATGCTACATAGCAATAGCCTTTCCTTCATGCAACACTGCTAAGCCCTTGTTATCACTGATCTGGAAAGCATAGCTCCCAACTCACCGACGGCGGCGTTGAAAAGACATGGAGACTAGCAGTAACCGGTTACGACCAACCACTCGATTGATGAAAAGTTCGACGCCAGGTGTTGCATTCGAAAGATTCTCAGATCTCTCTGAAGAGCCATGATCTGCTTAGGCTTGGAAACTCCCAGCCAGTAAGGAGCTCTCTCACCACAGCCAGTTTCTTTATTTTCCTCAGGTGAAGGAGGAGCAGCTCACTTTAACCATCGCACAAGAAAACAACTCAGAAAAAGTGAAGACTGGAAGAAAACAAAAACTCGCCGGCATTCCTAATACCCTTTAGGATGTAACAACAACTCTAAAAACTCTGTAAACAAAACTAGGAGCTCGAGAAACTGAACGCGGACATAGCTGGACTTTAGGAAACATGGATGATGGCTGCTATATCAGACTCATTTTTAGCAAGCCTTTCAAAAATCTGAAGGAAGAGAAATAACCCCACTCGATCCTATACGCTATTGACTGTGTGCAGACCATATAGTGACCATGATGAGCCAGACCCCGAAACTAGGATTAAAGAGCTAAGCAAGACCATCTACACCTTTGCCTCACAAAGCAGTACGTAGTTACGACCTTCAGGCATTAGGAACTGCAGTCACCGATAGACCATTTTTCCTATATTTGGCAAACCCTAAGCTGATATTGAAAACAAAAATGTTATCAAATAACGTCTGTGATATCATCAAACTGTTCTTCGACAGCGAGACGTAGATTAAATACAGTTGACTCCCGATAACTCAAACACTCCCTAACTCGATCCTCGCGCCAACTCGAACCAAAGTCGATTTCCCTTGGAATCTCTTCATACATTTACTGTAATTTTACTCTCGATAACTCACACCCTCTATTACTCGAACCTTCCGCTAACTCGAAGTAATTTTTGATACCCTTCAGATGATTTCTATATCATTTTACTCTCGATAACTCGAACCACGTTTTAAGCGCGTCACAAGTAAAAAAAACAGTGCACTGAAGTCCGAAACATTGAGTTTATTTATAAATAAGAGTGTTAAGTCTTTGTCTTTACTTTTATGTCACTCCAGTTCAAATTCAGTGCCCATCCGTGTATATTAAACAAGCTTTGTTGCTTTATTCGTTCTACAAAATATTAGTCTATATCTCTTGCTGCGCTGGGAGAACAACTACATTAAGTGTGCATGATACTTGCATTCTCTCCTTATCCATTTGCTTATTGCCTCATTTTCGGTTTTTTGCTTGAAATTCTCGATAACTCGAACTTTTTTCAATTTCCCTACAAGGTTCGAGTTATCGGGAGTCGACTATGCCAAACAACAGACACGACTCAACACTTTCCACTTGCAAAGCATGCGCGGTATCCTGGACAAGTCAAGATTTACCAAAGTAGTTAAGATTTCCAAACCCGATGTGATATGTATCACCCATTGTCAGCCTGACTAAAGAGGGTCCCATAGGGTTGCGTAGGACAGACGGATAAAAAAAATAGACTATTGCAAAACCAGGTTTTTTGGAGCTGTCTAGAAAACCAAACTGCCTAACACGCAGTTTACAACATGTACCCTCAGTGCTACCATAAGGGCTGCTATAGTAACGGAACCCTTCCTTCTCTTTTCTTTTGCATCCCCTCAAAACTCCTAAAGACATGACCAACGCTCATCGCCCGTATTAATCAATTAGTTGAATGAAAAGGTAAAACCTTTCACAGTTATACAAAAGAAAACTAAATACTCACAAGTGATTAAAAAACCTGGATTTACTGAAACTATGAAAGGCTCCTGGTTCCACAGTCGTAATGTTGTTGTTCTCCAGAAGTCTGGTGAAAAGATACAACCTCAGTTTAAGAGTGACTGAACAGACACACAGTCTTCATTTAAAGTCAAAAGCAACGATTAAGGCCATGCTAAAACCTGAGAAATTCTAAGAGAATGAACAAATAAAGGAGGTGTATAAGACATCCTTATCAACTTACATTTTTTTAACATATCGTAGTCCTTTTAACGTAAGACTGCATATTTCTGTGATGTTATTTTTATTTAGCGACCTTCAAGGGACAAGAATATATGGTCAACAAAAATTTACAAGTAAAAAAATGTAAAGAACCATTGTGAGTTTAAACCTCATTGGTAGGTGAGCAGTTTCCAAGAATCTTATATTGATCGAACGCTTAGAGAGGAAACAGAGTAGGCGAGACCTTGCAAACTGAACAGCCCAGTAAACCTTGCCTATGGTAAATAACAGACACATGGTATCTCGTAAATGCAATGTATTATATAAGTTTGATCATTTTTAGTGGAGCTCTCGTGCACTAAGCGCGCCCGTGGAGTACCATGGGTAAGAAAATTTGCTCAACTATCTATCCGAGAAAATTTGGTCATGACGTAGCGTACGAACGACCGTCCGTACACCCACTACATGTAAGCCGATGCCAAATGTCAGGTTATTTTGGCGGGAAAGCGTATGGCCTCCGGCGTCTTGTGAAGCAAACACAACTTAAGAGTCAATAAAGACGACAACGGAAAGCGGAAAATGTTTCTGTATCCGTGTTTTTTTTTAAGTATTAAGTTTAGATTAATTGTCATGTCCACAAATTTGGAATATAGAGAAAGAGAAAGACAGAGACAAAGAGAAATTAGGGCGACAGGCAAGCGAAGCTCAACGAGAAAGTGAGCTAGAGCGAGAGAGAAAAAACAAAAGGAGACATTTTCTGTTGGAGGAACAATATGAAATTTTGCAGCGGCGAGATGCTAGCGGTCACCAGGGTGAAAATGAGCGACAGTGAAAAAAGAGTGAACAAGAACACGTCCGACATTCCCTCCATAAAACGTGCAACTAGGAAGTTTCTGGAAGTTTCACGTAACAGTCGTGCAAAACAACAGCAAAGAAATGTAAAAAAAAGTGTGCTGTACGTGCAAAGTTGCTTTTTTGCTAATTAGACCTATTGTTTTTTTTTTTTTACCGTTCTCGTTGCCTTCGCCGCTTAGCATTATACGATTTTATATTTTGTTTGAGCAAACTATAAAAATTATCGAGAGGTTCACTTTTAGCCCTGGCTAAATCTAGATATTATCTTACACATACAGAGATCTTAGGGCCTTTAAATCCTCAAATGTTCCTGGTGCAATGCGCTGAATTCTGTTATTAATTAAAGACCTAAGACAACGGATTAAAAGTAAATTAAATATGTAAAGTATATTATAAAAGATGATTATTGCATATAATGTAAACAGAATATCATGAAAAAAATCATATACATGCCAACTGCGGCTGGAAAAAAGGGTTGGGATCATCGAAGTTATATTAAGAACCAAATCGGTTGGAAAAAAACCTTGAAAAAACAATCAGTTTTGATAGAGAATTGGGCCTTACATTTGTCATAATCGGACACAACGTTTTATACTTATTGATCTCAATGCTCTTAGCTTTCGTTCAAACAAAGATCCCAAAAACCCGATTCGCTCTGACTCCCGAGAAGATAGCTTTTAAATTTATTTACCTTGGTCATCAACTTATTTAATAAAACTACTATTTTTGATCATCATAATAATTTGATAGAGGAGCTGTTGCTGCGTTGATACGCTATTCTAGACTGAAAAATTTTCCACGCCCACTTAACATTTCAGTATCTGTGTTAAACGGCTATTTTCGTACGTCCCTAGAGCAGTGTAATGGCAAGTTTTCATTGTAATACAACTGATTCACCAAAAGCTTCAAGAGTCAAGGAATCCCCAGGATATTTATATAAGTACTTTCGAAGGCTCTTTCATACTTACAGGTAATTTAAACGATCCAAACCACTAAATGTTCCATTTAAGAGCTCTGAAATCTTGTTGTTGTCTAGCTTTCTAATTAAATAAAAAATAATATTTTAAGAGAAAACCATAAAGCGCGAAAGTGAAGAAGGTGTTTGAAATGATAAATTTTATAAGGAACGTAGGATGTACCTGGTTATTTGTCAGTGCCTAGGCCATGTTCGTGTAATGCTAACATCCACTCCAAGAGTGGTTTAAAAAACAAACAAAACTACAAAAATGCTTCAAAAATGGAAAGTTTTGTTTTCAATCGAATGTTTGGTTAAATTGTTCTTCCATGGCTAAATTATGTGAAAAGTTCTTTTTCTTTTAATTTTTTTTTAAGAAATGTCTCAGAAGAAGGTCGTAAGGTGAGTAAAAGAATGAATAAAATTAGCTTCCATCTATCAAACCACGTTGTCAGACCGGGATCCAAAGACTTTAAACTCGCCTGGTTCAATTTCCCCACCCCACCCAGGCAATGGTCAAATTTCCCATTCCCTTGGCAAAAATGATGGCCATATATGCTCGGGGTTTGCCTGGGGCCATGGGGCCAAATTAATCGGCGTAATACAAAGTAACGTAAATTGTTATGCCGCCTCCCCGAAGTGCTCTCGCCCCTCTTGGCTAATTTAACTGAGGAATCACTGTTAGCGGGATAGATGAACGCGAGTAAAAATGGAATTAAGTTTAGGGGGATTTAAGAGATAGCTAACAATTTTTCCAAATGCTTCAGGCCTTTAAATCCACCAGGTGTTATGCTTTGGATGTTGTTTCCGCGAAGATCCCTAAAAAGATAAACATTCGCAATTGTGAATAGCATCCTCCTGGTGCAACTTACGACGTTGTTATTATGAAGATCCCCAAAGAAAACGGGAAATAATGACTTGTAACTGATTGGGTGTCTTGTAATACGTTACATGCCACACTAATGGCGTGCATTCTTAAGATGATTGTCATGACAGACGTTCGCCCTTTAACAGTCCCTTTAAAGCCATTGCTAAAAGAAAGTGTAGAATTTAGGCTAACATATAAAACGGGCTTATACGAATAGCTTACAATTCTGATAGATATTCCAGGTTCTCAAATCCACCAGGTGTTATAGTTTGGATGCTGTTAGTATGAAGATCCCTAAAGAAAAAGGAGTGAAATAAAAATCTCACATATGTGTTGTCAAGTGCTCATACGATTGACCGTAATCTATCATAACTAAGCCATCAGTGATCTCTGAGGAAAAGAAGCATTTATTCTCTGTTCTTGTCACTAACGGATACCCGTAGGGTTTGTACCTAACATTACGAAATCTAAAATCAGGCACCTGATAAAGTCGATAAAGAACCTACAACCGAAAACCACTTCGTCGTTGCCCAGCACATCAGGATGGAGTAGTGTTTAAGATTCCTTGCGAAGGCGGAAAAGTATACACTGGAGAAAAGGGGACGGAGCACGCATGAACTGAGCACGATAGGGATATACAGCTTTCACGTACTTAAGCTTCAGTCTGTTCTGAGACCGGCATCATTCGCTTTGGGACGAGGTTTGGTTTACTCACCGAGAACCACAACGTATGATACTCTCGTAGAGTTAAAGAGGATATACACATAAGACTTCACTCTAACAACATCAAGAGGCCTAGGGACAGTGGAATCTCAATTCCCTAAAGCATAGATGCCTACGATCAGACAACACAACAGGTCATCACTACCACAGTGGACACTGAATGAACAGTTTCCTCCTCTAATAATGACATCAATGCGTTGGATCGAAACCCACTAACCGTGAGCGTTGTTCGAGATACAGTGACTGTGGTACAGATAGTCCTACTCAGTAATCGACACTATCACCTGATTGAGACCTGCGGTACGCGGTCGAAACGTCGCAACCCTTTACCTCACAAATGATTGATTAAGTGCCTTTAAGAGTGATTTTACTTAACTCTGGAATTTGACAGTGGAGCGTTACGCATTATTACGTTGTTTTTTCCCCTTTTTTTAACTTCCAACTATTTGGCATTAAGTCCGTTAACTATTCGGGTCAAATAAAATCATTCTAATACGCTGAATGACTTACTTATGTAAGGAAACTAACTGTTGTGATACCCTGTTTGTTAGGTACATAACATGTTTTCTATTGCAAACCTATTGCTACTTACAAGTATTTCATGTTATTCAATCCATGAAATAGTCCCCAATAAACTTTTTTCAAATGGTTTTCTTGGAGCTTTCTGAATTTAGGTAATTAAATAAAAGTAAATGAAAAGCTATTAACGTAACTCCAGAGTAGCGACCCAGAGCATTTGCCAAAAAGGCGCATGAAAAATTAATCTTGCTTAAAATTGAGAAAAGCAAGTAGTCTGATTAAGCCTGGAAGTAAGCTCAGTCAACTTCGATTCCATGGCTACTTTTTCCTTGTTAAACGGTTTATTCTATGAATCTTCCAAAATAAATTAATCTGCAATATTGAAGAGAAGAGAAGGGGGGCGGGTGTTGGTCTGAAACCAGCAAGAGACCTGCACACTTGCTGCGATTTAATTTAATGTGTACCAAGAGAAATTTTCCTTCAAGCTATGTGTTATTCACAGTACTTTTGCTAATCTTCAAAAAATAATATTCGTTACAATTTATATTATAAGCCTGATTAAATTTTTTTGATTGTTAATATTATAATAATTAGTATTTTGCTTGTTTTAGGGAAAGTAAAACAGTTTGTTATATTCCTAGACTTTCACTTAACTAAACAGGGACTGCCATTAGTTGATTCTTGGTCACGTGGCCTTGACTAAAATCAAATGTATCCCGCTCGGGATACATTGTAGCACGTTTTCAAAGCATGGTGGAAAGTGGCGTGACAGAAGGCGGGAAATACACCGCCAGGTCCTGCCAGTTTTCTTTTTCGTGAATGAACACAACAACACAAACACGAAGCCTCAAGCTAAAAAGCAACGATTTTTAAAATTATCCCAGAAGTTCCCAGACGAAAAACAGCAGCTAGTGGAGGAAAAAGATGCAGATAATATAAGGAAAGTACTTTTGTTCGTAAATCATTCATTCAGTGGTTTTGAGAATTAAATTTGTGTTGTTATAAGTACCGAGTCGACTGTTTTGGTTCGCTCCGGTTATCCTTTTGTTGCTGTTGAAGTGAAAGTCTAGAAATATAACAAAACACTTAATGTTAGGTCCCTCGGGAAACCAGTTAGTTTTGTTTTCCCGAGACGAAACCTTGGGATCTGACATTAACTGTATATTAGTAACTTACAGAGTTTGTAGTGTCAGAAGATTTTCGAAACATCCTTCTTGTATGAAAGTAATGTTGTTATACTGGAGATATCTGTAAAGGGAATCGGTAAACGAAAATAGACGTTTTAGTGATTACCGCCGATATTTACAGTGTATGTATTGTCTATTGCTTTCTTGTTCAGCATACAAAGGATGAGGTACTTTGATAGCGAGGCACGAAATAGTTTAGCTGTTCCAGGCGCTATGATTGTAGGGAGCAATGCAATTCCCTCAATATTATTTCTTTTCGCTTCTCTCACTATTATCTGAATGCCTGGAACAGGTCAAAAGGTTGTATATATTATCTCATTTTTTCACGTCTTGCTCGCACGAGAAACGTTTTTTCTTATCAGAATTCATGCATTGGCACCTCAAGGCGATATAGTGTGGCTCGAAACCGTAGATTATACGAGCGAAAAAGGGGGCCATCGTTTTTGTTTTTGTATTTTTGTTTGGTACATTTAACTACTGTTTTCAGCAAAGAGCAATGGAAAGTCTTCAGTTCTTTAGGCGCTGACTGTGACATGGTTATCTTCTCAGAAGATGAAAACCATTCCAAGAATTCATCTCATGGAAAATGGATGAATTTTCTGAATTTTTCGCGCAAATTATGTGCTGTTTTAATCTAGTGAAGCAAATGTAACAATTGTTTCATAAGGTATTTATACAACTTAAAATCGCACAATTTGTGTATAATAAAACTGTAAGGCACTTTTAATGAAAAATGTTAAGCAGAAAACATGGCGTTAGAAGTGTTTCAATTAGTGTTTTCCGATTTATTGGAAATGAAAAATGCCCTGCCACCATTTTTATGCAAACAATACGAGTGCACAGCTGGAGCAGAACAATGAAAGGAAACCAAAGCAAGCACCTCGTTTCAGTTGTTTCGCACGATCGACCAGGGCGTTATGGACAAACGGTTTTTAATCAGATGATGGCTTATAACAACATGCCTCTCTCGCTTTTTCTCCTTTTTTGTTGCTGAAATTAGCATTCCAGTGATGTTAAACGTTATAATTTTCTAACGTGTTTAATTCGCTAGACGTCCAATGATTTTACATTAAATGTACATCTTACGCTATAAATCTTTTAACAAAATGGTTTCGACGGTTTGAAAGAAATCCACATGCCGGCTTTATTTCAGCAAGCGTCACAAAGGCATTAAACTAGGAAATTTTAACAGATAGAAAACATATTTCCGAACAAAAGGAATTTCCACTAAATCGGAAAACCCTATTACAAATGTATATTATAATACTGTGGGGGCGTGTTCGAGCAACTCGCTCGCTACACGAAGAGGTACCAGGAATCTGATTTACATATTGCTTTTATTCTTCTCTCTCTTCTCTACTTTTACTCTACTTCTCCTCTTTACTCTTACTTCTAACTATTTCAAGTATAGTAGCGGTTTTAATAGCCAAAGCTGGACATGTTTGGGTCAGCTGACCGGAAGATTTTCTATTGTATACCTTATCGCTAACATTGTAACAGGTTTGCTATTGTTAGGGAATAGACTAGCCTTCGCACGGTCGCAACTGATAAGTACCAAAGAACGAAGGTCAGCTCTAACACCACAAACTCAACCACCTGTTAAAAACTAACATCTGGCAATGCCAAGCGAATAGCATTCCTAATATGGCAATAAACAAATTTGCGAGCTAAGCATGAATTCAAGTACAAGTAAAAATATAAAATCAAAACAGGAAAACAGTACGTGGACAAAAACAAGACTTAATGAAACAAAAACTAAACTTAAAAGATAACATAGACCAGTCTTAAAAATAACTCCTAGAATACTCCACAACAATACTCACAATTTAACTAAAGAATTTACGCCACGGAAAGTGCCATTAAGAAGCTCTGAAATCTTGTTATTCTGAAGCATCCTGTTTTGGAAGTACGGTAATAAAAGTCAGTGAAGGACTAACAAAAAGAAAACCTGTAGACAAATACGGCTATTTTAGAAACTAAACAGATACAGTAGTCGCTAGAAAGAGCGCCGCCCTTGATCGGAAACACAGCGCCTCCGATCAAGTACCGCATCCTCCCAGGAACGGTACGACGCTTATTTTCTTGTCCATGAGGTATGCGAAGATAAAGCACAACATATAATAAGTCTAACATCCACTATTGATGATTTCTTTTGACATATTCTTAAATCGCTGAGCTTCGTTGTGGCCAGAACAATTGCCTGTTCAACTTTTCATAAGCTCCCTTCGACCGACCACCTTATTCTGATATTGATGTGGCATCTGTGGTTCACTGCCGCCATCTTCCATCTCGTTACGTTTGGATAGGTGGTATTCACTTCCGCGCAAAACAAATTAGCTTTTTGTTAGGGGTGTTTACATGACACCGGGGCGACTTTCGTGCCGGGGCTAGTTCACTCCAGTTCCCTCTCATGGCTCTACATTTGTTTACATGATACCACCACAAAACGTCATGCCGGCGCGAGTCACCCCGGCGTGAGTTCACCCCGGTTGCTGCAAGGGGGCGAGAATTTCACTCCAGTACGAAATCTCGCAATGGTATCATCTAAACGGGAAACGACAATCGGTCTGCCGGTAGACTGGAACGGGTAGCGCATGCGTAATGTTTGCGATTTTGAATCACACGTTTATTTTAACAACATGAAGTGTATCTTCAAATAACGAGATATAAAAGGACCTAGTCATTATGTAAACGTGATACGAAATCAAAAGTTATCCCGGTGGTACCTATGTGGTAGGATTACGCGTCACTACCCAGATCTGGGTAGTGACGCGTCATCAGTATGGAATTTCTGCGCTCGTTTCTAAGACGTCATTTCGCGCCTAAACCAGTGGTAGCTTCGAGAAATGTAGGCAATTTTCTCAGGCTATCACATCTTCAGTTGATGATACTCAACTATATTGACCTGATTGGTTATTGGTCGTACGTCAGTTAAACCGTTATGTTATTGGCTATGAAGACTCTTTCATATTTGTGGTGGGTTTCTATGACTCTTTTGTTATAGTAATAACGGTCGTTATTGTTAATCAAATTGTTGGTTTGCCCGGTTACTCCAGTTATTTTTGTCAGTTTTGATCGAGTTCGCCAGTAAGAGTTTGTAAGGTGTAGATAACTATTGACTTTGATTCGGCCGTTTACGGTCTAAGTTAGAAAACCAGCTGGTTTAATAACTTAGAATTGCCATGAGATGTTAAATATGAAGACAAGTTTATATCACAGACCCAGAATGTCTCCGGGAAAATTTTAGAAATAGTCGTAGAATCTATCAAAGAGGAGTAAAATTATAATAGTTCAAATTTATCCAGACAAGCCACTCTGCTTGTTGTGTGCTTTAATGGTGAAAAATTACAGTGACAACGAACATCACTTAACTACCAGTGCACTATATTAGAATACACATACAAGTCTGTCAAAGATTCCAGGCCATCAAATACTCCAGGAGTAAGGCTTTCAATGCTATTATCGTGAAGGTACCTAAAGATTCATTAAATCATAACCATAATCAGTGATTGTCATCAAAATAAAGGATACATGTGAAAATCATCGCCGCCATGACTGTCATAATTGCCACTAGGATGATTGATTGAAATAAAGGGGATTTAAAGAAACTGTTTCTTGCATAGGAATCTCATTAGTTGTCATTTCTTTAAATTGGCGAAAATCAACGTCGATAACTTAGTGGCATATAGTTTTTTCCTATCGAAAAAAAGAAACACTTTTAGTCTCATTAACAGGTGTGGTAAAGTACGTTTGGTCAATGAGGACTGGGATTATAATTGACAAAAGTAAGCGGACTGTCATAGGCATATTTTGGACTGCGCGGTGTAGTGATCAAATGTTTTGTTAGTAAGGGAAGGCTGAGGTTCACTGGACGTTTTCTATTTTATTTGTGACACGCGCTCTACCACTAAAATGTCGAAAACCTCCTGTGCGGGTATTAAGAATAGAAAGGCTCAATGTTTAAATGGTCTACGGTAGCTCTATTGGTTTTACCCTGGAGGCAACGGGTTTAAATCAACCCGTCTGCCCCTGAGATGTATCATTTAAGGGCCATGCCATGATTATACATTTCACCTGCCCGGTTACTTACAGGTCTTCCAAGATGCTAAGACTTTTGAAACTTCCATTCTCAACATATTTTATGTTGTTAAGTCCAAGGTTCCTGTGAAGAATGCGTTTGATCAAAACAGCCACATCAATATATTGAATATATTAAATCGTCTTCACCAGAATAGGGAAACAAATCAATTGCTCACAGGTAGGTTAGGTTCCGCAAGTTCCAGAAGGTTCCTCTTGAGATTCTAGTCAGGTTGTTTTGGACTAAGTATCTACAAATAAAAAGAAAAGCTTTGGAATTCTCTTTTATCTTGTTGTTAAAGGCAAGATGATTTCTATAGTTTAGAACGGCAAGGCTATTAGCTTCTTCTTTAATTTCCCCGAGAGAAATTCGTACAGGGACCAACTAACTGAATTACTAACATCGGAATTTTGCAGAGAAGAGTCGGAGTTAGGGCATAACTCCTACATTCCATCAATGAATCGATTGTTTAAAAAATGAATCCGTTAGTCGTTGATGCTACCAGCATCAAATTTAAATTTGCATTATATATTGCCGCATGCGTAATAACCAGCAGTGAATTTTTGACTGCAACTTCTCAGTATATGGTCAGATGGAAAATCTTTGAATGGATAAAATAACTTAGACAACATTCATATCAAATTCAGGAAAACTGAGCAACCAGAAATTTCATAACGACCTCGCGTGTGAATTCACTGCTTATTACGCCTACAGGAATGCAGAGATAAACCTGAAATCTTCAACTACCAACGGATTCAACTTTCGAATAATAAATTCACTAATGGATTTTTGGGGGGTAAGCTTAACCTGGCTTGACTGCAATGTCTAAGTAAACAGGGTTATAGTACAAAAGATTATACACACGGTTCAAGAGAGGCAGTTTCACACCCAGAAAAATCCATTAACGTTCAAGGTACTTTCCATTTTGACACACCTAGCCAAAGCAGCCCATGCACGGCTAGCCGCGGTGACAACATGATTACAACTTTCATTTCAGACTGAAATGGCCACAACATTCCCTCATCTCGGCGCGATGACATGACCACTTTTTTTAATGATAATAGAAACTTGATTACACGGCGCTTGCACGAGTACAACAAAGATGAGGGAGCAGGTTATACAGCCTGAAAATTTTGAGGGGAAAAAGAATGTAGCGTCAAAGATTAAACTAGTTCCTCGTAACATCTCACAAATATAAGACGTGGTGTCAAACAGTTACCACATCGCCTGTCAGGAAATTTTAGTGTTAAGACCGTTTGATCTGAACTTTATACTCACAGTATTTTCGTTGATGCAGGGAAACTAGACGGTAGTTGAGTTAAATTTTTGCCAGTGCATTTCACAACTTGTCCTTTCCATGAAACTGTACAGGAGCAAATTTGACAAACAGACTCCTCTGAAATTTAAACGTAAGCAGAGGTAAATGGTACAAAATGAGAAGCGTCAATACTCCCCCCACACAGGTTCATTAGATACAGGTGAAAATAAGCGACACTGCATAAAGATAACTGTGCAGCTGATTGTGGAAAATTAGAAAGAGTCGGACTGACATTGTGAGATCTGACTTCAAAACTATTGAATTTTAATTTAAAAAAGATGTGAAAGACTATTTTATTTATCTTCTAATAAACTTTCTTCTTATCAAAGAAGATAATTTACCCTTCTTTTTTCGTAAAATACAAAATTGTTAACTAATTCAATTCTCCGCTCAGTAGTATGCAAACTAGAATACAAAAAGAAACAAACCGGGCCAGGATGTTTCTCGGCACGAGAGCTTGCAGTATTTGTTGTCTTCTGGCACTTGTGATACCTTCGATACTTTATATTCATTGGTAAACTAACTCAGATCAACAATTGGAAATGGTATCTTTTTGTGAATTTTCCGACGGGTGCTTCATGCCCATTGAAAGTAAGAAAAATAGGCCCATCAATTTTTTATTTTGTGCTCTTTACTCTCCTTTAACCTCAGTTTTTGACGAAAACGCGAAGCCTTTTGGCTTTCAAGGTGTTGTACCGCTAAGAAATAACCAAATAAGTCTTAGCAAGGGTTTTGCCAAAACGGAATTATTAATAGTAAATTAATTTTTTATCAACCAAATACAGTAAAACCCCGTTAACTCGAACACTGAAGGGAAACGAAAATTAGTTCGAGAAAGCGGGCGTTCGAGTTACAGGGGCCGATTGAGTGTCAAATTTGCCATCTTAATAATTAATAGTTACTGATTTTCCAGCGCTCCAGTGTATAGTACAGTGCAAATTTAACTCGTATTTCACCAGAAATGGTAACATGATTGGGCATCTTATGATAAAACGTGATCTGTTCGTTGCACCAATCAAAATCAAATTGCTGTACTGTAAATTTTACTGGTTTTACCAATTATAAAACAAGAAGAGCTAATGAAATGACATCCGAGTGGAGTTACAAGAACCAGAATTCGAGTTATCGGGGTAAATTCCCGTGTAACTTGAAAGGAAATTTAGTTCGAGTTAGCGAGGAATTCGAGTTATCCGAGTTCGAGTTTACACAGGTGGGGTGAGAACCAAGGGAAATGGTATGAGTTAACGGGAGTTCGAGTTCTCGAGGTTCTACTGTATGTCAATGTGTTGCCTGTTGCAACTTTTTAAATTGCCGATTGCCTTGTGAGATTAATAAGCTACAAGCAAAAAAACGCTATCCCGACTACATTGAGAATTCTCCTGGATTTTGCTTAACTATATATATAGCTTGAGAGTAGGATTATAGATTATCGGAGTTAAAACCACCTTAGCTGTAGTCTTCTTTCTTTGGCAGTTGTAACACTCTACGTACCTTTTTATTTTACTTGGAGATGTACACTTTTTAATTTTTGATTGTTATGAAATCCAAAGGGGTTTAATGGATGGAAGTTACTTGGAACGTTGACATGTAAATGTCATTTGTTTTTACCGCACAATTCTTTTTCTAGAACGATAAGTCTACTACTTGCAACGTTCGCAGTTCCAATATTCATATTTATAACCCTGTTTTATTCAAAATGAACTCTTGTAATAAGGCCCTGCATAAAATGTGGACTCCATTGAGAAACTTTGGTCCAAGAAAATTATCCTTTTGCAGTGCAGTCTGGAGAGTTACTTGCTGAATGATTTCTATATTGAGAGTCGTGAGTAGAGCGATGTTACACGAAATCCTCAGACATTTATCGTGATAAATTCATGCACTACAATTTGTTTCTGTGACATAAGAGAAATTTCACTGTAAGAAAAGGGAGCATGAGAACTGAAGCTTTTCATTTCTTGTAGTTTCATTTATCATAAACAATTCAGAAGATTGTCCTCGGGGAAGTTGTTATCACCCTCGGAAAAGAAAAATGGAAAAGAGGTTTTACCTTGATTAGCAACTGCCAAACATTTAAGTCTCCAAGCTTCCAGTAGAGCAAACATCAACAGAAAAACCCAGCACGATGCGCCCTTCATAGTTCACCTGTTGTAATTGAGTCTGTAAACTACTGAGTAAATGGGGCGTAGATCGGCTTTAAAATCGATGAATATAAATAATTTAGTGCAATTAATTTATGTTATTGAATTCAAATTTGCTCATAACGCAACAATTATAATTAGAACATATAAAGTGCTAGATATACGTTCATATTTGAAATAATCTTTTCTCCTTTATAACACCATTGAGTTAAACTTTATTCAATCAGGATTGTGAATCTTGCTTCTGATTAATTACAAATGGGTTCTATTTTGCTGCATCTGTTCAATTATACTTCTCAAGATATTGTATCACTGTAAATCGTATTACCCTAAAAGTAATAACCTTTGAGGCTAAATCTAATAAATCCCCCACGGTAAATTTAATAAGCCCTAACGATAAATTTAATAACTTGCCCCACCGTGAATCTTTTAACAAACTTCAACAGTAAATTTAAGAACACAGTAACTTGCCGATCAATTCGAAACTTCAACATTTTCGCCTCCGGGCGACCCCCGGGCATTGAACTTTTTGAGACAGGGTTGTTCAAATTTCCGTCCCATTACTGACGCTAATGTAGTGGTCATATACAAGTACCATAGCGCCGGATTTGACTGTCAAATGCCTTTCCAAAAGAAATAAATAGTTAATTTAAAAAATGAACGATACATCTATCCTGGTGTATGGCTTTTAGTGAATGTTCCGGACACCTGAAAATGAGTCAGGCTTTTTTCTCCTCATGATAGTTAAGATACTGTGTGTAATATACTTTGTAAGGCAGTGGTCATATTAACACGTTCCTTGACCGTTTATAATTAACATGTCGCCCCTTTTCACTACAAGTGTTTCTGAGGTTTGAAGTTACCGAACTTTAATATTGAAATTCAAACTATAACGTTATTCTTTCTCTTACAAATGTCAACTTCATAACACCACTCTAAAGAGTTAAATCTATAAAAAAGTTCAAAAATAGGCTGTCGTTTTCGTCAAGTAATCAATGGGACCTCGCACAAAGCTAATTTCAAGTACTCGTTTGGACAAAATTGCGAAAAAAATAACATTGGTGTTTGTGGATTACCTTGCAAATATTTGTTAGTAATATAACTGAGGCTTTCCTTTTGTGATTGGTAAATGTTGTAAATTATTTGATGATGATATATTGCTGAACATGATAAATAAGACTTTTGTCGTCGTTGTATTTACTCAAAGCCACGTAT
>BOPM01000746.1:113717-125736 GCA_022179025.1 Porites australiensis
TTAAGAATTTGTTCATGCTTAGCGTGCGTATATCGAGTTATGGATGCACGCGGGAAGTTTGGAGAGCACGAAAGATGCGTAAGAGTTGCACGAGGCGATAGCCGAGTGCAACTCTAGCTTCTTGAGTGCTCTCCAAACTTCCCAAGTGCATCTATAACTCGATATACGCACAGCTAAAAGCATGAGCAAATTCTTTTATAACATAGCTGACAATAATGCTTGCTTTTTGATTAACTGCAAAATTCTCGTAACGCGCGACACAATAACAAACGGTTCTATTGGCTGATTATGAACACGCCACAATCGTCTAGTTTGAATGAAAATATTCTTTCTGTAAAAGTGAAAAAGAAAATTTGCTTCTTTATTCGTTAACGATCAATGGAAACTAAGCCGAAACAAAGGTAAAAGAGTCTTAAAGTTTACCTAAAGTTAAAATCCTCCGTGACATGTTCGTGAGAAGTCGTGGAGTATAGTTTGGATTTGCTGAAAAGATGTTTACGTTTTGCTCAACGAAATCCAGAAAAGATGTTTTTAGCGAAGACGACTGTCATCCTTCTTTAAACTTATATTCATTTACGAGCATTGGCTTGTCATTAAGGCTTCTTGAGAAGACCTGGCAGCAGTTGTTTTTGTGAGTAATAAATTTATGTCTCCTTGTGTAATTTGTGTTGTTATTGCGAGAGAAATTTTCCTGCTTCAGTCGGATTGTCCGGAGATTCCAAAGTGCATAACAAATTTAAAAACAACAATTAAAACGGAAATTTTGCCTTTAAATGTTGTTGATGACCAGCTGGTGTCTTTTCTGTTCCCAGTGAATGTCTTTCGGCCAAAATTTGCTGCAGCTGGTCTTCGACAAATTTGCAAAACGCGCAACTTGCGAGTTTTTTTAATTCGGCTTTATTTTTGCTCCTGTTGGATCAGGACCTGAAAGGTCAATGCCGATAGAAAAATTGGCATTTCTTCGCTCGTTTCTTCCATATTTTAAAGAGAAGGAAAAGTGCACTGCAGCTTAAAAGACGACAACTTTGCAGCCAGGTAAAAAAAAAAAAAGCTCACGTCATGTTATTTACGCACGGGCGTGCGTAAATAAAGATTTTGTTCATAGCGGCTCAATAGGACTTATATAGCGCAAGCACGCGCGCTATGTTATAAATAAGCTTTGGTCCAAGAAAATTAACCTTTTGCAGTGCCGTCTGGAGAGTTACTTGCTGAATGATTTCTATATTGAGAGTCGTGAGTAGAGCGATGTTACACGAAATCCTCAGACATTTATCGTGATAAATTCATGCACTACAATTTGTTTCTGTGACATACGAGAAATTTCACTGTAAGAAAAGGGAGCATGAGAACTGAAGCTTTTCATTTCTTGTAGTTTCATTTATCATAAACAATCCGGAAGATTGTCCTCGGGGAAGTTGTTATCACCCTCGGAAATAGCCTGCGAAAACATCCGTTTCTCCACAGCGACGAAGAGCGAGGAGAAACGGATGTTTTCGCAGGCTACCTCGGAAAAGAAAAATGGAAAAGAGGTTTTACCTTGATTAGCAACTGCCAAACATTTAAGTCTCCAAGCTTCCAGAAGAGCAAACATCAACAGAATAACCCAGCACGATGCGCCCTTCATAGTTCACCTGTTGTAATTATGTCTGTAAACTACTGACTCAGGCGGTGTTGGACACGGTCCGAAGCGCTTCATGGGAAAAAAATGAAAACGGCTCATTTGCATCTGACCCAGGCGGTGTTCACATGATCACATCTCAGTGACATCTCTCGTTACGCCATAGAAAGAGTGTGATATGGGCATTACAGGCCCTCTTCCACTTTTAAAGGACATAACATGGGACGTTCATGTTCGATCTTTTTCCGGAAAGGTTGCCGCAATCGATGCTTACTGCTGGCTTCATAAAGCTGCTATTTTCTGTGCCGAAGAGATAATTCTAGGGATTGAAACAACGCGGTACGTATCAACACTTCGTTCTTACACGTGCTTAAAGTGCATGATTTTAAACGTAAGCTTCTCTTTAGTCGTTCTTTTCACCTCAGATTTTATTTTCTCAGGTACATTGACATGTGCATGAAGTATATTGATATGCTCGTCGAAAATAATGTGCAGCCTATTCTGGTTTTCGATGGAATGGAGCTGGAGGCCAAGGCAAATGTGGAATCCTTTCGAAGAAGGTGAGGACAACATGAAGTTAGCGGAGGTTTCCTAGTCGTTTTAGTCCGTATAAATTCAGTTTTATCTGTTCCTTATTTTTGGTATGAATTGTTAGGAATCGTGAAGAATCTCGGGACAAAGGTTTAACACTTTGGAGACAAGGGCGGAAAGAAGAAGCAAAGGAACTGTTCAAAAAGGCTGTGAACATCTCAAATGATATGGCCCTCAAGTTGATGGAGGTAACCCAGTGTTACTGGCAATATTGATATCTCAGTCTTTCTTTTACTTCGCTACTCCCAAAAAGTAAAAGTTGAGTTTGAAATGTTGCGTTTCAAAGTGCTTTACATGTAAACTTATGAAAGTCACATTTATGCTGTAGTGCAATCTTTGGTATATATTTTTCCCTTTTTGGATATCATATTATTAGCTTTTGGTTCAGTCTGCTAGCAGAGCCTTCTCAAGAAGACAAAAAATTTTGAACCAAGAATAAAAACTTTAACCAAGAATTTAAGACTATGTTTGGTGTCTCTCAGTGGTTATTAACTAGGGACTACATTTAACCTAAATTTTCTTTCCTTTTTTGTGTAGTCATTTTCATTTGTTTTTGATTCGAGGTTTTTTTCTCCTCAGGCATGTAGACAGAGAGGAATTAAATATTTGGTGGCACCATTTGAGGCTGATGCCCAGCTTGCATATCTTAATAAAGAGGGTTATGCAGATGTTGTTATCACTGAGGACTCAGACCTGTTGGTGTTTGGTTGTACACAGGTAATTTTTTATTGTGTTGTTTGGTAAATCTTCATTATTTAGAACAAATGAATGTGTAGCCAAGGGCTGGGATTGTTGAAAGTCTCTACAGGTGTGTTCTCTATAAAGCCCTTTTTTATTTGGTTAGGCACTGACTATTAATTTTACTCTATTCATCGCTCATATTTGTCATGTTATTTTAGTGATTCAGCCATTTGTTGTATTGTCCTGCAAGGATCAATACTAATTGCATGTTTGTCTCTAACTTTCAGGTCTTACCGGTATTTAAAATGAATCACAGTGGAAGTGGGAAGCTAATAAAAAGGGAGGATCTGAACTCTGCCCTGAAATTCAAGGACTTCACTTTCGAAAAATTTAGACACATGTGCATCCTATCAGGATGTGACTACGCTTCGTCCATTAGAGGGATTGGACTGCAACGGGCCCGAACTGTTTTGGAGGCAGCTGGCAATAAAGGCACACAATGGGCCATAAGTAACGTGAGAGAAATCCTCCACAAGCCTTCACTTGTTACCCCTGATGGATATCATGAGATGTTTGAGATGGCAGACAAAACCTTCCTGCATCAACCAGTGTTTAACCCTGGTACCAAAAGAGTGGTTCCACTTAATGGAGATGTCAACAATGAGTTTTTTTCCACCAACTTTGCGTATCCTTTATTTGAATGCAAAAGGGTTCTACCTCAAGATCTAATCAGTGTGTTTCCATTCTTACAGATTTCTGACTAAAAATATTTCATAATTTTCCCAATATTTAGCAAATAGTAATGTTCATTGAGGGCTGATTTTGTTTAATTCTCAAACAGGGCAATTTATTATTATTAACTTTCTCAAACACATTTTAGTTCTTGTTGCAGCAAATTATAAAGGAAACAATCAAAAGCAAAACTAATATCCAAGCCTTGTATGTTTAGAAGTGGTGAAAGTCACAATAGACCAAAACACTTCAGTTATACTATTGTAAAATGCAGAATAACATGTGTGTCTCTGGTCATCAATCTACTATTACACTATCATTAAGCATTGTTGCTATTATCTTGAAATAGACTTTAACTTATTATTAGCAGACAACCGACTGATCAGGTGGCCGCAGACATTGCTATTGGCAATATAAATGTGGAAACTGGAGAAAGAGTGCGGAATTTTCCCATGCCTTCGGCTGAGGTACTGTACTGTCTTTGTGTTGATAAAGTAAATACTTATTGTAATCTTCCAAGATCCTAAGTTTAACAAGTTACACTGGCGTTTAGAAAATTTCATAATGCAAATGGTTTAGTACAATGGCTTTTCTATGTACATGTACATTGATGATTGCGTTGATAATATTATTTTTCTTATAAGGATGGATGATACTGTTACCTTACATAAACATATTAATGAAGTGTTTTTTTTCCCATTACAGGCGGGACTTTTTCCAGTAACCTTGGGTGCTGTGACCTCTAATGGCACTCCTGGGCCTCAAGGATCAGCACCCAGACAAACCACCAGTTCACAAGTGCTAACTGTAATTGAGGTGGACACTAATGGAAAGTTTCCATGGACCGTGCCATGCTTACCCGTTTTATTCATTGACTGGACAAAGGGGAAAGTGAGCTGTGGTGGTCACATAAAGGAAGTACTTTTCCAGAGTTCAGATCCAAGGCTTCGGTTGTTATCAACGCCTTTTGAAATAACTGCCTCATCACCTTGCATCATTACCATTGATAATACCCAATACACTGTGATTTGGGAGTGGGACTGTTTTGACTATAATAGTGAACAATCTACATCCAGTGCAAATTCCTCTTATGGTGATGAGAACTTAGTTAAAAACGTTTGTCCGTTGGACATTGATGATGAAGAAGAAGAGGAAGAGGAAGAGTTTGTTGTTCATACTCTTCCTTTTAAAGTAATGGGTGTTGTTTACAAAACTGAGAGACAGAACCACCTAAAGGCAGCGTGCATGAAAATGCAAGATGATCCGAACTTTGTTGTTAAAGCCATGATTGAGCCAGATCCTGACAATGACTTTGATGCAAATGCTATTCGTGTTTTGATAGACTATGGAACAGGATTTAAGCATGTTGGCTTTATAGCAGAAGAGCTAACAAAATATGTCCATCGTGTATTAAATTCTAGAAGACTACAGAGTGCATCTGTATATCAGATAAAGTTCCGCAACCAGTGGGCAAAATTAGGGTACTACATGACATTGTTTTTATCTTGCAAAGGTGAATGGCCTCCTCAAGTTGTACAAGCCAGTTCTCGAGTACAATAATAATATTTTTACTTAGTCTTCAACTAGGAATTTAATTTTTCATCATTTTCATCTATTCTTCTGATAGAAAATTATTTGGTAGTTTATTTTACATTAATGTTGAAATTTACAATAAGTTTAAAAACACAGTACAACTAATTAGATTTTTTTTTCCTAAAAAGTGGTATCAATGTTATGTGTTTACTACGTTCAAAGGCTACCACCATGTTGTTACTTGACATTTTAAGTGCATTAAATTGTCCTTCATAATTTTCGAGACTGTGGGTAATGCTAAATAGACTGTAAAACACACTTAATGAAATGCAGCATTGTGATTCTGAATAACAACTGCATGGAAACGACTATTAAAAGTCAGATAAATTCATTGGAGGAAGTGTCTCACTTGCTGCATGAAATTGAGCCCTAACAGTTAGCGAGCCCTGTTGAGGCAGATTGGCACGGTTTGCCACAAACACCCCTGGATCAGCTCTACGTGAAATCACTACTCGATCTAAGCGTTCAGTTCCTGATTGAGATGGCTCATTGAAGCTCGGCAAAGCTAATCCATGAGCGTTTTCATTTAATGAAAACGCTCATGGATGCCAGTCCAATAGTAAAATGGGAGATCAGGATCAATCCGTTTGTTGAATTCATTCATTATTTTTGGGAATTCTTGCTTAAATGCCTTGTGATCAAAAATTGGTCCAAGCAACTCATGGAAAAGGGCAATCATTCCTTCAACATCTTCAGTGGTACTTGCCCTGGGGTTTTCAGGGGGCAAACCTCTTGCCTCACCCTCTGATCGTCTCAACTCTCTGCTCTCCAGGTTTGCCACCAGAGCAACAATGATTTCTCTTGTTAAACCTTGAATACCCTTCACTGGTCTGCAAACATGCAAGGTAATAGGCAAAATTAATGTTTTTCAAATTAATAACATTGAAAATACTTTTTGCCTAATCTTTGTATTAAAGGTTTGTTCCTTAAAATCTAAAAGCGATTCCATTAAGTCTATTGGTACAGCTGTATTGACAGTTACTTGAAACCAAAAAAATAAAAAGGAGAACTACAGGTAGATTTATTGATGTACCATTTTCTTTATTCTCCTCATTCAAAAAACCCCCAAGCTTCCTTTTCCCAACCCGTAAAATCCCAAGCGAGGCCAACACGATTTTCTTCCCATAATGTGAGTATATCATCATGAGAAATGTTTATGAGAATTAAGAAAATGATCAGCAATAGAAAAGTGTCAAATTGTCTTGAATGAGAACAGGAAAATGTCAGTATGGATATTGAGGCATTAAGGGTTACTATCTGAAGTTATATAATGTTTTTTTTATGTCTCTGTGTTCATTTGGTATAAAGTGACTAAGGTTAAAGTGAGATTCTCACCTATTGACATCCATGGTTGAGTAGTCTCTACAGTACCAATACTAAGGCATCCAGTCCTCGAGAATCCAATCCAGCAAAGCCAGGTTGTACTTCCGTCTTTCCTCCTCAGAGAGTCCCTGTCCATCATTCGCTTTGTGCCAGTTCAAAATGATCTCAACAACTCGTGCTTCATTCTTGTGGTTGTTGTTCTGCAAGAACTTAAGGACACCAATGGAGAAAAATTTCTCGCAATCAGGAACAGACTGTTTTCTTTTTCCAGTAAGAGCCTCATAAGTCATGCCACTATTTTCATCATGTAGAGCATCTCTGAAGTACTGCAGACCTATTGATGGGATTGTCCCTGCTCTAGCGCATGATGTTATGCGCTTCAACACATGATTATGATCTTCACGCTCATGAAATGTCTCACCATTCACTTCATTTACTCTGGGACATAGAGATGTTCTTTGAAGTTAACACCCAATGCACAGTAGTCATTTACTTTCTTGCGGTACAGGTAGGTGGCCATCAAAGACTTTAAACATTCAGTCTTATTTTCAGGCTTACCTTAAAGACAAGCAAATTAAAATAATACAACTTATTTAACAATTTTTACTAAGAAATTACTTGATACTATTACCTGGAACAAAGAAACAAATAAGTTAATAAATTATCGGCTGCCTATAGTAAATGTGTTGATCAACATACCAGGCTTTCATGGATGTGGATCATAGTTACATGGAAAGTGACTTCATCCCCAGAGCTGAAGGGCAAAGTTATTTCAATGCACACTCAAAAATCTGAGCATTTACTTTGGTGGCTTTGGGAAATAGTGCCAAGCTGGCAACCAACCTTTGCCATTAATAAACTACTGGGGGCTTATTAGTAACTTTATCATAACATACCAGGCTTCCATGGATGTGGATCATAGTTAAATGGAAAGTGACTTCGTCTAAGGAGCCGGAGGGCAGATGTAAAGGAAAGTCCATCGTCCATGAGAGATTTCAGCAGAACGACATCTTTGATTGGAACAGCTGGATGTGGCACTTGAGGTTCCACTGCCCCATCTTTGAGAGAAAGCAAGAATGTAAAGTTACATTCAAACTCTTTACCATTTAATTTGGTAGCTCCAAAAATATTTTTAAAAAACAGCATCTTGCTGGCCAGGATACTTTGCAATAAAATTCATGCTATGGGTTCTCTGTTGCTCAAAAGTGACATGGTGCAGAAGCAAGGTGTGAACAATGAAGAAAATAGGGCTTAAATGCATGGAAATCGATAATTTGTTTTCCTTAAATAATTTATAGCCATGTCTGTGATGTTTGAGAATATTCAGCCAAAATAATTATTGTTCTTTTACCATGACACTGTTGACTTGCAAACAGCCCATCAGAGAGCATAAAGTGTACAGAAACCATTAATTTTACCTTTATTCTTGGGTGTAAGATATCTTGCTATTCGACTAGCCGGAATGGATTTGGCCTTAGACTTTGCATCTGCCATCAGCTGAATTACTGAGACTGGTCTCTGGGAGCCCTTGGTCCTTAATGAGTTAAACTCTCCGTCAGTTACAAAACCTAATACATAAAATATATATAATCAGCGTGCAAAGAAAGTCATGTCCGATAGCCTGGGGCTAGTGGATATTGCTATCAGGATAGTGATGTTTGTTTTTTAACTTGCCAGAGGGACGAGTGCTGTTTTCTGGGAAAATTCAAATTACAGAAGGATTGTAATCAATCCTGCCAATCAAAAACGGTTTTGGGGCTAATGGAGATGATTTGTGGGAAGATAATGCTAGCTGTAGCTTATAATGGAATTAAAAAATATATGTAAATGTATATAGATATATATACATGAGACTGGTATATATATATATATATATATATATATAATGTGGCAAAGAAAACAAACCCACAACTACCATCCCCAAGTTTTCCATTTCCAACTTAAGTTCGTCACGAAGTTGCCTAACTTTTGCATCTGTTATGCTCTTGAATGGCAGGGCTCTCACTGGAATGGCATAGGGCTTCATGTCCCTGCGTTCATCAGCCACCATGAAGATCATCACATGCGTGGCCGCTTCCCTTTTTTTAGAGAACACATCTTTGGTGTACTGTGACAGACCTTTCCTTAATTGTGCTAAAGTTTGGGGAAGGTTTCCTCTCTGATTAGCAGGCCCTAAACACTTGGAAATTATGCTGCTGCATCTGTTTTGCAAATCATGGTTCAACGATTTCAGGGTTTCATAAGCATTGACATCCTAAGCTAAAGCAAACAGGCTGCTCTCTGGGGTATTGCTTTGCTTCCTTTTTTTTTCATAAATTTCCTTCGATTTCCTGAGACCTGATTGCAAAAACTCAGAATCATTTGTTAGTGTTTTCAACTCTTCCCTCAAGTCCTGGATAACAACTTGCAAGGGCTTTCGTTTTTCTAAACCAATCCCTTGAATAAAACTTATCAACTGCATGTATGTTTGGTGCAGTTGCTCCAGTTGCCCGTCTCCCAAGTCTACATCCCCAGACCACTCACGGCGCAAGGATTCCATAATACCGGACCTTATATCACAGGCATCGGCTTTAATCCACCAACGCCCATTAGGATTCCTCTGTTTTGCAGTCTTCAGTGCCTCTATCTACAGTTAATTACAGATGACAACAAATCATTCCAAGTAAAGAAATGTAACGTCTCTATTTGAAACTAAATATGTATACACATCATTAAGTGTAGGAAGAATTATGATGAAATGTACCCTGAGGTCTAGATGACATCCAGGTCCAAAGTCATGACAACATGGTATACAATACACTGTCAGACGTACTGACTGATTAATAACAATTATGGTCAATAATTAGACCTGTGCATAACATTACAGTTCTTCCTAAAACACACCGTCATGTTAATGTATCATATGTAGCCCTTAACATCTGTATATATTGCTTTAAAGTCTGCAACATTGCCAAAAATGGCAACTTTGATAAAGTGCAATGTCATTAATACAAAACTGAGCTTACCTGGATGCTTGTGTCCCTGGTGAAGCCTTTTTGTTGGATACTCCTCTGAAGCTGTCTTGATGAGGGACCAACAACATTAACCTTGGCCTGCAAACAAAGTGGGCATGTTAAGGGGGCAATTATATCATTTTGTACTTATGGAAGAAGATTTCTCACATACCATGCATAATACTTTCTAGAACACCTTTTACATACATGCTTTTAATAAAAACAATCAGGCAGAAATAAAATAAAATACAACCAACAGCCCTTGACATTGATCATAATCAGCCCACATAACCATATGATATCACCTTCAGTGGATCACGCTTTGCATGCTTGTGCTTCCTGGTTCTTGAAGGTCTAGCATTGTGGAGTTGCTCTATCTGGAGTGGTGAGTCAGAAGCTTGTTCAAGCTCTGCCATGTCACTAACACTCAACCCATTCCAAAGAGTAGATGTTTCTGAGGATGGTTCTATGTCTTGAGTGCCAGTATTACACATTAGTTCTTCCAGACCTTCAGTTTCCCAGACTGCCTGGGACAATAAATCACCCATCTCGTCAAATGGTCTGTTGAAACTGGTTGATGTAGGCTCTTCTGATTCCTGGGTGATAACATTATGTAAACTTTGAGAAATCTGCGGCTCAAGGACAGGTGGGACATCTCCTTCCTCATCTGAGGAATCTCCATCATAACTCCACATTGGCCCTTGGTAGAGTTTGTCACATTTGTGACCAAAGTGAGCAAACATTGTCGTCAACCATTCAGCATAGTGCTCACATGGGTGGAGGTTTGAAACATTATCTTTGGCAAAGAATTGGAGGTTGTGGTGGATGAGACCAAAAGGCATACGGTCAAGTGACATCCTTGGCCCACTTCCACCAGGTCTTGATTCACCAACACTCCTTGCAAGAAAGTAGAGAGTATTTTCCTTTCCAGCGACTTGTAGGTTTTTAAAGGAGCTTCCAGCCAATTGCAGAAAGTTTGCAGGTACATAACCATCATTGATGCCAACATCATGGGAAAGATGAATGCAAAAGAGGTAGGAGAGGAATTGTTCCCTCTGCGATCTGGTCATTTTTAGAAAACCATTCATCATAAGTTTAATCAAATCACCAGTAGAAATCTCTGGGTTAACATTCTTGAGAGGAGACTGGTGAAATATGGGTGATAGATTTCCTGACAGATTGCGCAGGGGGGATTTAATGGGTGTAGAAGTTGCTTTTCCAGCTGCTGCACTCAGGGTTGTCACTAAGATTTCAACTTGCCGGGTAAAAACTACAAGTAGGCGGGGAATCAAACGGCTAGAGATTTCTTTTGGTTCTATTTTTCTTCTATTTTCCAATAAAAGTAGCCGGGGACCACTCTCTTAGTAGCCGGGGAAAATCCCCGGCCACCGGCTCTTAATGACAACCCTGTGCACTACTCTCTTCCTGTTGCCCTTCAAAGTAATCTATGTTGTAGAAGTCCTCTGCTTCCTCCAGTGTTCTAAACTGGTTCACAAGATGTCGCTGCACTTTGCGGCGACAAGCTATGCCTAAAAATACAACAAAAAATATCCATTATTGCAAATGGTAAAATGAAATATCAAAACTGTATCCACACTTGGCTAGGGTAGAGTAAATAGAATATACTCCGTATTAAAGAATCTAAACAAACATCCAGAGGAAATATTGTGAGATTCTTAAAAAGTGAAAAAAAACTCACTAGTTCTCGTGGGTAAACCAGAGTATTGTGCAACTGCAGCACTACAGCTGTCCCAAAAATCCCAATTCTTGTGGGTGGGCCAAACAGATGCTCCATCAGGGTCATGATACAAAGCAATATATTGAATCAGCCCAGCTAATTCTTTGTCATCCCAAGGAATGGATGCTGAAACTGAGGTGTCCTGCAATGAATTACAGAATTTCTATCAACTTATCCGAGTAAATAATAATTGCGATACATAAGGTGCCCCAGGGTTTGAAAATACCCTGTTAAGTACTAAGGTTTTCAAAGAAGACTGTAAATACCGTTTTCGTCGTGACATCTTGGTTGAATAACAAAGGCTTCCTCGATGTGGTTTCTCCACGTTGACTTCTCCTGGACTTCTGAGGAGGCTTATCAGGAGTATTCCCGAAGGAGGGCCTAACGGCCGCTTCGATGACATATATACTACAAAAAATATCATATTTTTAAAGACGAATGAAAAGGGGAATGAGAAAAAGAATTCTACGCAGCTACGAAAGATCGACGAACGATCGATCGTGACCGCGCGAGTAACTTCATAACACTAAAGATGCCGCGAAATGGGAGTCACGATTCCCGCACATAGGTAAACTTCAAGTGGCATTTTGACCCTTAAAACGGCGGGGCCCGCTGGGGCCTGCGGACCATTTCAGATACTTGAACAACAATACTAATAGATTATGCTAAAAAATGGAGGTCAGGGGTCGTTGAACACAGAGAAGATATAGGCTGAAAAGCAGAAACAATATACACTTAATGTCAGATCCC
>BOPM01000746.1:150105-162058 GCA_022179025.1 Porites australiensis
GAATATTGTATATATTCTGAAAGATTAGAAATATTAGAAATTAATTTTTTTAAAAATGCTTCAAAATTAATTAATGATAAAGAATTTGATAAACTTCTTTAAAAATATGAATATTTAATTTCCTTAATATCCTCAATTATTAATTTTAGAAAAATTAATGAAGAAGATTAAAAAATAATATTTAATAAATATTATTTTTATCCTTCAAAATATTCTTTTATAAAATCACTGTTGTCATTATCAAAATGTGGGTTATGTATTACATCAAGAATACTATTACCCCGTTGTCTCTCAAACAGATAGTATAAACACCAGTAACCACAGAGAACAGTATTGCGATTTTGTATTTCATCCATTGAGTAAACTATGCGTTTTCCAGAAGTACGAAAACACTCTAATGCTTCATTTGGCATTATTAAACCAAATGGATCAAAGTACTCAACTATTGAATCTATATTTCTATAACAAACCCAGTGTGTTCCAGGGCCAGTCATGTCATCGAGATTGATTATTCCACATTCTTTTCTAATCTTTTTTGGTAGACCATCACGACTGTATATTCCTCTAAAATGTTTAATACCAAGTTTCTTTACCCAATCCATAAGGTCAAAGTTGGACAATGCTTTGATTATAAAATTGTTCCTAATATTGGAATTGAGTTGAATGGGCTGTTTTCTCCTAGAAGAAGACCTTTTCCTTTGGACTTGTACTTTTTTTTTTAACCCCCATTCCTATTGGGTTTTCCCAAGTACCAAAAAAGGGAGGAGATTGATAAGGATAACCTTCACCATATGTTGATGGTGGAGGAGGAGGATGTGGAACGTAAACATTTGCTGTATTAGTTGATTCACGTCTATCAACCTGCAGTCCAGAGCCAAGCATCTTAGATACTAAACCAATTGCTTTTGGCATACCAATAGAAGCAAGTGTTCCCAAAAATCCTCCTTCTATCTGTTTACGAGTTGGTTTTATAACCAATCGTCCACCTGATTGATAAGCTTTGTTAATTTGATTTATTTGTGATTTGGTAAATTCTCTTACAAGAGGTGGTAAAAATGGGAAAAACTTTTTTGGAATTGGAATTGTAATTCCTTTTCCAAATATTTTATTTATTCCAAGTTCTCCAAGTGCAGTAGCAGCACCAGTTGCCAATGCAGGAACAGCTTTTGAAATTCCTTTTATTGCGTAAGGTAGTACTGTTGCTCCAAGAGAAGCAAGTGATGAAAATAAGTTTCCACCATGTTTTACAGAACGTCTAATTTGTGTTTTACTTATTTTTATATCTGATCCTGTGCCATCTCTCAGTGATTTTTGTATTTTAGAAATTTGTCTTTTTGTGAACATTAACTCATCTGAACCTCGAAGATGAGAATGTTTTAACCGAAGAGTTAGTGGTGCATTATTTCTGATTGCACTTATTAGTTTTGATTTTTATCCATCTGTAAGTGTTACTCCGTATTCAATATAAGTTGTCATTTTATTAAGTGATTATATCAATATTTTTGTGCTGGATTTAAAAGTAAAGATAATGAAGTAAAATAATACTCAACAATTTCTTTTATTTGTTGTTGAGATAAATGATAGTAATTATTATTTACATAATAAACATTTAATTTTTTCTTATTACTTTCTACTAATGCTCTTATAACCCAAGTTAATCCAATTGCTGCTTCTGTAGTTAGTTTACTTATTTTTTCTTTTAATTCTTTTGTTAATTTTAATCCAATAACATCTTTTGTAGGTGGGTATTTAATTTCACTTATTAAGGTGTTTCTTACTTCAGTTTGTATTTTTTTCACACTTTGATTTGGGGTAAATTGTTTATACGGTTCTTTGGTAAAATCTAATAAATTCTTTTCCATTATTTCATTTAATTTATTTACAGTTTTTGGTTTTGATTTGCTTGTTGTTGGAATAAGATGTGGTTTGCTTGTTGCTGAAATAAGATCTGGTTTGCTGGATGTTGGAATAAGATCTGGTTTGCTGGATGTGGGAGGATTATCAAAATCTATTAAATTTTTCATTTCAATTGCTAAAAGTGGTGTAATTCTTTTTATTTTTGGTGCAGGAGGTAAAGAATCATATTTACTTAAGTGATAAATATCTCTATTTAGTAATATTGTAGCAAAACATGTTTTATGAAAATGGCTGTTGCTTAAAGTTATTTCAAAAAATGCCACATTATCTGGCCATATTTTTAATTGTTTTTTTTTGTGTTGATGTTAAAAAAAGAACGAATGGATTGTTCATTTATCTTTGCCTGAATGTAGCGAAGCGTAATGAAACAAAAGATAAATGGTTTCTTGAATTCCCAAGCACAAGTGCATTTGTCGGCAGTGTGTTTTAAGTGCCGGCGTGAGATTATGGGAAGAAAGTGTGATATGTAAACTAGCAAGTATATATTCGCTGAACAGTAAACAAGTTTCATTGTGGATTTTTACAAGCGGACAGTTAAATTCTTAGCTCGTTCTTCCTATCTCGTCCATATGGCGCGGGGCCGTCGTGGTCGCCCTGCTTCAGTTCGTTCTCATGTTTCGAGAGTCAACGCGGACATTGAAGACCCTGTTGTCCGGCCGTCCAGGTCAAGAGAACATCGAAGTTCAGGCCGTCGTAGTTCTCGCTCACATGTTGCAGCTTCAAGCGGTTCTGGTCGTAGTGCTTCGCCTTCGCGAAGGAGTGTCCGCGAGCGTTCGCACCGTAGAAGTCGCTCGGCTTCTCGCAGCCCTGAGCCCCCAACGTGGGCGAAGGAAATCTTAAAGGCCTTGGAGACGAAAACGCAAGAGGTCAAGGTTGTCAAAGAACAGCTCGACTCATTAAAACGCAAGTCTGCGGAGGAGGAGCCCGAGTTCAAATATAAGAGTAACAAGAAACAGTTCAAGTTCAACACTGACGTCAAGGATAAGTTCAACCAGATTTTAGAGAGGGCTGGGGCGGATGACGCCATCACTAAGATTGCCAACGAAGGTATGTCACTCCTTGATAACAGAAATAAGCTTATTTCTATTGCTGACCGGGATGGCTGGGACGTGGTAGAATATTTTGAGGCGGACCCACTCACTAAAAATGACGAAGAAGAAAAGAAACTTCGTGTCGCGCGCAAGGAAGCAGAGAGGTCTCGGGAGAAACGAAATCGAAAAAATAGTCTGAGAAGCAAAATGGGAACTCGTTTTAAGTCTCAGTCTACATCTTCCAAAAGCGGCCCCAGTGCTAATTTTGGCCCATCACATAGAATCGTGGATTTCCGCCCAGATGTCGGTCAGCTTTTGGTTAATCCTGTACCGGAGAAAAAAGCTTCTGTTTATCGCTGCTTTGGTTGTGGCAAAGCAGGCCATTTTATCAAGGATTGTAAAGTTTCCTCTTCCGCTAAATGACTAGCTGACTCTGATTTTGACGAATTTTCGGATCGCGGCGAGGCTGAACTTGACACGGGCGTTTCCTCAGTATTTTGGATTCGAGGCCGCTTGCGCAAGTTTTTGCATGTTTGGCGTTCTATTGGGGCCTCTTCTTTTGTTCTTAGTGTTATTGAAAGCGGTTATAAGTTACCATTTGTTTCAATTCCATTGAGGTATTTCTTTAGTAATCATAAAAGCGCTGTTGATAATAGAGCTTTTGTTTGTGAAGCTATCGAGCAATTGTTGTTGGCGGGTAGCGCGGTGGAAGTCAAGCGTGACCAAGTTCATGTTTGCAGTCCCTTAGGTGTAGTTCCTAAAAAGAATGGCAAACTTCGATTGATTCTCGACCTTCGCTTTCTTAACAAGCACCTAGCCAAGCGTAAGTTTAAGTTCGAAGACCTTCGAGTCGTGGCGGAAATTCTTCAGCCAGGTGATTGGTTTTTTACTTTCGATCTTCGTAATGGCTACCATCATGTTGACATTTTTCAAGAGCATTGGAAGTATTTGGCTTTTTCGTTTACTTTCGATGGTAAGCCACGCTATTTTTTGTTTTGTTCGCTTCCTTTTGGTTTAAGTACGTCTCCTTACGTTTTCACCAAATTGTTAAGACCAGTTGTTTCACACTGGCGGTCACAAGGCATTAGGATTTCTGTCTATTTGGACGACGGTATCGGCACCGATTCAAGTAAAGATTCGTGTTCTCAGGAAGCGCAACTAGTGCGAGGCGATCTTGATCGCCTTGGCCTGCTAGTGAATGAGGAGAAGAGCAATTTTGAACCGCGCCAAAAAGGGGAGCACTTAGGCTTTATTTTGGACCTTACCAAAGGAGAATTTAGTATCCCACCAGGCAAGATTGATCACCTGTTTAATCTGATTTCACTGCTTCTTGACGATGTTTCACCCACGGCTAGGGATGTGTCTCGTATTACGGGTACCCTTATTTCCATGGAGCTCGCTTTAGGTCCAATTGTGCGTTTGCGCACCCGAGCCTTGTACGCAGTCCTTAATAGCGTTCATAGCCTTAGCTGCAAGGTGGCTTTAACGCGTGAAGCTGTAGAGGAACTTAATTTTTGGAGAGATAATTTCTTTCGTTTGTGCGGCAAACCAATCTGGAGGCCCTCCCCGAAGATAGAGCTTTTGTCTTATTCGGATGCCAGCAATGTGGGTTGGGCGGGATTTATTGTTCAATTTGGTACGCACATCGCTAGAGGGAACTGGTTGGGTTCCGAGGCCCTATGCAGCTCTTCTTTCCGCGAGATTCGTGCAATTAGATTTGTTCTTCAGTCGTTTTCCGGTCTTTTGGCGGGTAAGGAGTGCAAGCATAGATCTGACAATCAGAGCGTCTGCAGTATTTTGTCCGTCGGCAGTAGTAAGCCTCATTTGCAAAAAGAAGCGGTTGCCATTTACAATTTGTGCCATGAAGCCGGTATTCGCTTTTCTGCGGAGTGGATACCTCGCCACTTTAATTTCAAAGCTGATTATTGGTCGAAAGTTGTCGACACCGATGATTGGATGCTCAACCCTGTCCATTTTCGCCAGTTGGATATTCTGTGGGGACCCCACACTGTAGATCGTTTTGCGAGTCATAATTCTTTCCAGTTGCCCAGGTTTTGTTCTCGATGGTGGTGTCCTGGGACCGAAACTGTTGATGCTTTTACCGTCAGCTGGGGAGGGGAAAACAATTGGTTGGTCCCCCCAGTGTTCCTTATTCCCAGGGTTATCAATCACATGAAACTGGGTAGAGAGCAGGGCACTCTCATTATCCCCTTTTGGCAATCTGCTCATTGGTGGCCGTTGGTGTCTCGAAGCCCCGGGGTTTTCCACCCTTTTGTTCTTGACTGGCGGGAGATTCCTTTACATGAATCTACTTTTCTCCCTGGTTCCGCAGCCGCGGATCTTTTCGGGCATGGTATTCCCTCGTGTAGGGTATTTGCTTTGAGAATTGTGTTTCCTTAGTTTTGCTGTAGAACGTTTTTCGGGTATTAGATGAGTACCTTGAACGAGTTGTTCATCCTAATTATTTGTTTTTGTTCTATCTGAGCCTTTTTGGCCTAGGTGTGGGCCTTTGCTCTTTGCAAGTCAGTGGACTTGGAACTGTACTAGTACGCACGAGTTGTGCAGCTGAAGCAAGCCGAGAGGGCACTGCCGACACAGTAGTGTGTTCGTTTTTAGAGTCAAGTGGACTCCTCTATCCTTTGTGTGGATTTGCTTACCAGTTGACGCCGAGTGGGCCAAGCCTCCTTGTGCTGGAGTGTGTACTGGTGCTGTGTTAACTTGCCATGTGGGCAGTTCTCGTTGCAGACGATGTGTATCTTGCGCGTTTAGTGTTCTGTAGCAATTGGATGTTGTTCCTGTCTTTAAAGTGCCATGTTTTGGACATTGTTGATTTTCACTTTAGGCTTGTCGCCTTACCAACGGAGCAACGCGGAGATTCAGAGGCTTGTAGAACTGTTAAAGACTGTCATACTTAATGACTGTGCCGCTTCAACCGTGTCTTCGTATGCAGGGGCAGCCAATCGATGGATTGACTGGTGCAAGTGTTACTCGTTTCCTCCTTTACAGTCTAACCCAACCGCAGTTGCTCTCTACTTAACAAGTCTTTCAGACCGAGGCTTATCTCGCTCGTCAATCCTTGGAGCAGCTTATGGCATTGCATGGCTACATAAGAAACTTGGATGTCCTAATCCTGTCGACGATCCGCTCGTTTCTCAGACCTTGGCTGGCTTTAAACGCCTCCTGGCTGGTCCATCTAGGAAAAAGCAGCCTATTGAATCTCATCACGTCAGGGCGCTGATTCGTTCCTATGGTCACCCTCGTGCTTCTCTACCGAACCTACAAATGGTGTCGCTGGTTGCGCTTGGTTTTTGTGCTTTCCTACGTTGGTCAGAGCTGCGTGACTTACGTGCCTGTGACTTAAGGTTTTGCGCCACCCACATGTCTATTTTCCTAGACAGGCGTAAGAACGATCAATTCCGTCAGGGATCTGTGGTTAAAGTTGCTCGTTTACCTTCCAGCTCTTGTCCAGTGAAACTGTTAGAGTTATTCCTTGAGCGCGGAGAGCATCAACCATCTCAGTCTTTATTTTGTCTCTGCCAGAAATTGGGTGCCGGGTACAAGCTGCGACAAGCTGCTCTGTCATATTCTCGGGCACGGGAACAGTTTCGTCAAATGATTTCCGAACTTGGTTTAGACTCGAACGAATTTGGTTTACATAGCCTTCGTTCAGGTGGTGCTTCCCAAGCAGCACGCAGCGGAGTTTCTGGGAGAGTATGGCGTAGACATGGTGGTTGGCGCAGTATCCAAGCCGCAGATGGTTATGTCGATGAATCTTTGGAAAATACCCTTGTGGTATCTAGAAATTTGGCTCTTTAATTTTCAGTATGTGATTTGCTTGATAAACATTGCGCGAGTTGTGTTGTTTGTTGCAGTATGGAGAGATTTACATTTGCCCAATTAATTCTGATGGCTTAACGTTGCTTGATGACACAGAATCCTTGCCGCAGGTGGATATGCTTAACAATTTTTGGACAGTACCCTTATGGTATCCAAGCGATTAGCTATCTATTATACTGTAAATATGTTTGCTTAATGAACATTGCCTTATATTGTATCCTTATATGCTTTTGCCACTGATTGTGAATTGTCTGCTTATCCCGCACCGCATTTCTGGTTGTCAGTTTTTTGGGTGCGGGGAATTCAAGAATTGTTCATTTATCTTTGCCTGAATGTAGCGAAGCGTAATGAAACAAAAGATAAATGGTTTCTTGAATTCCCAAGCACAAGTGCATTTGTCGGCAGTGTGTTTTAAGTGCCGGCGTGAGATTATGGGAAGAAAGTGTGATATGTAAACTAGCAAGTATATATTCGCTGAACAGTAAACAAGTTTCATTGTGGATTTTTACAAGCGGACAGTTAAATTTTGTTCTTTTTTATATTTTGGTTGAAATCCTGTAATCCATTTCCTCGTAACGATTTTAGTTGTGCTTTCCTGATGATTGACAGTCATTATAAGTGGTTTTGTTTATTCAATTTACTTTGGCCGGATCGAACGTATAGAGTTTGTTTAATTTTTTGATGTCTAAACAGTGTAAACAGTTGTTTTTGTTTTGTGATTAGTTGGTTAGTTCAATAAATGGGCTAAGAATTGTCTGCTTATCCCGCACCGCATTTCTGGTTGTCAGTTTTTTGGGTGCGGGGAATTCAAGAAAATATTTTATTTTTTCTACTTCCTTTTAATTTAAAATATAAATTTAAAGTAAAATTACCTTCAGTATTTCCTTGTATACATTTTTTTATAAACCCATGTATACCAAATATGTCTATATTTACTAAAGTTTGATAGTACCTTCCAACTCTTTGTGTTTTTTCTAATAGAGTTTTGATTACTTTACCTTTTTTTTGTTTTCTACTTTCTAACATGGGAGTTTTTGAAGAATATCTCATTAAATTTTGAATAAAATTATTATATTGTTCATCTAATAAGATATTATATTTTTTATTTTTATCTTTAAATTCAATAAAAAAACAATCAATTTGTTTGTTTACTTTTTTAATTTCTTTTATGGTATCTGATAATTGTTTTTCTGATAAGGTTATTTTGAACTTTTTAGTACTATTTTTATAACGAGAGAAAATTTGTGTCATTTGATCTAGTGAAAGGTAAATGATAGATGGTAAATTTGATCTATCTTTTGTAAGAAATTCAAAAATATTAGTTTTTGGTGTATTTATATTTGCTCTTAAATTTAAGGTTATAGGTTTACCTTTATACAATTCATTTAGTTGTTTTTGGGTTAAATAAACAATAGCTTGAATATAATCTTTTACTAAAAATTTAGCACTTTTTAATATATTTTTTGTTTTATTTGCGTAATAAATATTAACTGTAGCTTCTACTTTTTCATCATCGTCTGAGTAATAATCCTCTTCCATTTTATATTAATATTAGATTAAGCACGAAGCAATAGTTTTCCTCCTTGCTGTTCTATTTCTGCCACTCGCTCATGAAGTATCAAAGCGTATATATTATAATCAGCGTTTGGATTAGCAGATAATTCATAATGAAATGATAGTTTTGTAACTCCATCTTTTATATCCATTTTTTGTTTTCTTAGGTCAAAATAAACAAAAGGAAACAAAGACTCAAAATTTGTTCTATTAAGTAATGTTCCACCTTGAAAGTCATTATTTGCGTAAACATAACCCTTACTTTTCTGAAAACTCTTGCTGGATCTCTAGCTGGTTTAATGTGAATATCGGGGTATTCATTTCCATTTCCAACCTCAAGATAACAACAAGACACGTTAGCATTGTTTGGAAGATTAAAAGTATTATATAAAAATGGATTTGCTGTTTGAGAATCAATATTGGCTGTGTTAATCGCAAAAACAAAGACATGGCGAGGTTTTGAGATAGCATTTGTAATTCTAAAATGACCTGTTTGCTGTTGAGAGTTATTTGATCTATCTACTACTTCATTAAGATACATCCATTTGTAGGGTTTGAGATAATTTTTTAGGTATATTTCTTGTCCTTTTTTGTTAAATGTTATTCTTGGAACAAATAGTTGAAATCTTGTTAGTATAACTCTACAATCATTTCCACCAGCTCGCCAGATAAGATTACCATCTGATTCTAGTTCAATATTTAATTCAATTTTTGTATTTGGAAGAAGTTTATCATCTAATGATTCAAAGAAAGAATATCTGTTGAGGGGAATTTCACATCTTTCTGTTGCTGAGTCTCCTAGTAATACTTTTCTTATTGCAAAACCTTTGTTATAATTAGCTACAGAGGTTGAAAGTGCTGCTGTTTGTCCATCACCTGCAGCAGTTCTTACATTTCCACTGGTAAACTTTTGTCTTTCAGCATGTCTTGATGTATCAAGATAGTAAAATTCATTTGTGGCAACACTCTCAACATAGGAAGGATTATACTCAAGCAAATGTTTAATATTTACTACATGATTAGCATAGTTGCAACTGTAAACGTCTCTACCATTTGCCATGATAGATAACTTTTCTATGAGAGAATTACTTCCATTTACTATACCCATTTGGTCTCCATCTGCATCTATATTAGCTCCAGCAGTCAGCTGATTAACTTTGAAATCTACTGAAAATCGCGCGTTATACCAATCAAATGGAGTAGCTTCTCCTTTGTTATCAGCAACAAATCTATGACCTGTTTTAGTTTGATGAGCACCATTTCCAGGTGCAGCCAAAGTCTGTTCAAGATCAAAAACAACATCTTCATATCTTTCTAAATATTCTGGATTTCTAAAGGACTTCATTTTATTTTAATAATTATATAATTTTTCCCCCACTCAGAATGGCATTCACTCTTTGATTTATTTCTTGTTGAGTTATTTTTTTGTTTGGAATTATTTCAACATTTTTATTAAAAGTAACTTTTTTAGTGGGGGGGGGGGGGGTTTAACCTTTTCTTTTGATAACATTTGCACGATTTTATCACCAGCCTTTTTACCAACATGTTCACCAGTTTTTGTTGCAGCTGCTGTTACCGCTTTTTTAGCTCCTTTTTTAACAGCTGATTTGACTGTTTTTCCAAATAATTTTGAACTAACCGATTTAAACACATCCATCATTCCTTCTCCATAAATATGTTGTCTTGTGTATTTTCCCAATTCAGGGTCAAGTTTCTTTTTAAACTCTGATTGTCGCATCATTTTATTTTAATAGTTATATTACATCGAGTGAAGTATTAAAGTCATAAACCAATCAATACCATTAAAATTTACTGGTCTACCAAGTGAGTCTGTCACATAGATTCTCATTTCATCAATGTGAAATGATGATAAAGGGCAATACAATGGTCTTTTAGGTTCAAACGTAAATGGATAAGACCTTGTTAGATTATCAGTTGGTACCACAGCAATGGTATTAGTGTTTATTCCATTTACAATGCTATCAGTTATTGCCGTTGTGTTGATATTTCATACATCAATCGAATCTGTGATATTTGGTAGTTTTGTTCCATACTCTGTTTTTGTAACAAGTTTCTTTTCAAAACCAATTAGGTCTCCAAATTCTGTTCCTCTCAGATCAAGTTGATAATCACTATCAAGTGATATGAGAACTCAATAGGTAGATAGAATAAAAGTTAGATTAATTGAATAAGTCTTTTTTCCACTTGAATCTGTTGAGTGGTGGGTTTTTTGTGTCATATATTGATGAATATAATCATTAATATCAGAGTAGGAATACATTCCATCTGTAAAAGTAATTGTTTTCCAGGTGGATCCATCGTGAGTGTATTTGATTTTATTGTTTTTATAATCACTTCTAATGTTGCACCAAGAGTAAGTCATGGACAGCCGATCAAGAGCAAGTTGGTGTTTCATTTCAGGGTCAAGTTTTAGAGATGGATTAAACTTAATAGTAAAATCACCAGGTCTGCTTGTTCCTCTTTTTTCCCTGTTTATTGAGGAAATGTGGATAGCTCGTTCTTCCATTTTTTATCTAATTGATATACATTTTTTTAGTAAATCATTTAGTTGTTTTTTTGAGATTACTTTCATTTGGTTGAGAAGATGTGCAATTTGAGAAAACTCAGGTATTACACCATTATTTCCAGCTAGAATTGAACCACCAAGTAATTCAAGTCTGTCTAGGAGCTGATGTGGGTTGTTAAAGTAAACAATACCCTGCCCTCGCTGGGCCAGTCCTTCCCCTACCTTATATTTAAGCGATCTTAAGTAATCTTTCATAGTATTTCTATATTTCATTAGTGTTCCTTTTTGCATTTTTTTTAATTTCAGTGTCAGCTTGATATAATGGAGATGGATTTTTAGCTTTCTTTCTACCACTAATTTCACCAGTTAGTTGTTTTATATTATCTTTTAATTGTTTCAAAGTTAGATCTAAAACTTTAGGATTAATTTCAAAAAAATCATTTGGTCTTGGGTAACCAAATTCTTTTAGTAAATCTAGATCTCTCCCTTCAAAATTTTTTTCTAAATTTAACATTTTATTAGGGGGTTCTGGTAGCCAGTCTCTATCCCAACCTTCTTCGTTTGGACATGGTAATTCTCTTATATCAGCTAATCGGTTGAACTGTTCAAAACCTTGAGTAAGAGCAAGTTGATTTTTTTTAAGTTGTGCTATAGTTGCGTTTTGCTGCTCATCAATACTTTTTTTAATGCTATCTTGAGATTTAATAAGTGGTTTAAATGTCTCTTTAAAACCTTCCCGCATATCTTGTTTTTGCCATTTTGTTATTTTTATTACATCTCTCACCTGTTGAGTCAAAGCGTCAGCTTCAATTTTATTTCTGGCAAATTTTTTGGCTTCTTCAATATCCATTTTATCTATTAAATAGATAAATGGAAATACCAAACTATGATAGTACCGGTGACCCGGATAAAAAATATAAACAGTTATTTCCTTTCATGCCATCAGACACATTTCGGATGTTAATCTGTGGAAACAGTGGAAGTGGTAAGACTAATCTGTTATATCATATGTTAATTAAACCATTGTTGTACTTTGATGAGATATATCTTTATGCGCGTAATTTAGAGCAGGATAAATACAAAAAAC
>BOPM01000746.1:169547-184655 GCA_022179025.1 Porites australiensis
TTTTTTATATCAATTCCTTGTTTTACTTTTTCATTAAGTTTATCTACTTTTCTAATATCACGAATCAAATTTTATTTTATCATAAAATTTACAAAACAACTCATAAAATTCTCTATATCCTGGATAATCATCAGGATGACCTTCATCAAATTCTTCGTCTTCTTCAAAATCAAAATGCATTCTTACAAATAAAAAGACTATATTTTCTACATCACACTCTTTAAAAGTAAAAGAACTAGTATCCTTAAGATAACCAAGTTCTTGAGCTTTCATAAATTTTTTTATAAAATACTTAATTCTGTCATTATAACTAGACACAAAAAGTTCAGTAGTATCAGAAAGATATCTGTCAACAAAACTTTCCATTTCCTTATTAATACCTCTTATAAAAAGGTATTCATTTTTAAAATCCCTTGCATATTCTGGGATTTTAGAATTAATACCTCTGACGCAATTTTTTTGCTCCAGGATACCCATTTTCCTAACTACTGTTGAGCTACTACTAGGCTATATGTTAAAGTGCTTCTATGATCAAAATTTAATGTCAAGTTTGTCACAAAAGCGCTTCCTTCTCAGCTTATCAAAAGTAGCTGTATCTGTTTCGGTCATTGAAATGAACTTTGCCACCCTCTAAGTGAAAATATTTAGCTTGAAAAAGTAGGTTTTTCGCGTCCGCCATTAAAAGTTTATGTTCCACTGAGCCCACGTTTTGGAGTTGCGGACTTGCCATTGTTCTCTGACTTGTGACGTCATTTTCTGAACTCGCCGAGAAAAATAAACCTGAACCGTGAGAAAACAGCAAGCGATTCTCAAAGCTTCGCTCGTCCTCGTCCGATTCTTGAATTGTAAAGGAGGAAATCATCGATTACGATGACTCCGTAGAACCAGCACCGACTAAATATGAGAAAGTCAAATACTAAGGGCAGCTATCCTTAGAGAAGGAAGAAAAGCACACTTCACCAAGTCGTATTTTGCGCAGTTTGTGTCGAGGGAGATTCGGACTACTGGTGGGTGTACTTATATACACTGCTTATATATACGTACTGGCTACAATAATAAAACACTGGCAAGACGATCGAGAGTCCGCACCAATTTCACCTGGGGAGTCGTGTAGGCCTGTCAACCCCATTTTACACTGTCAAAGCGCATCTGCTACAGGGGGGTTACTCAAAGGATCTCATTAACACAACCCTCTCAGAGGTGAATTTCAAAGACATGAAACTAGCCCTTCAACAGAAACCAAAGACAAACCTACGAATCTTGCCTTTTGTCACACAATACCAACCATCAGAGCCTAACCTAAAGCAAATTCTCATGAAAAACTGGCATTTAATAGAACAACAACCATTACTGAGCGAAATCTACAAAAAGCCGCCCCTCGTATCTTATAAAAAAGGGCGGTCGCTCAAAGACATGCTCGTGAGAGCCAAACTATAAAAAGGCTATTTTGAACACGCGCTGGGGAGTCGTGTAGGCCTGTCAACCCCATTTCACACTTAACTTATCACATCGAACCTCGTTACCGACGCCGTTTTGTGTAATGTTCCTGCCGACTACACAGTAATAGACAGAATAGCGTATACTGTTCGATCGACATAATTGCAAATAATTTCATTCCTCCCCTAAGAATAGATTTTAGGCAGTGATTAAAATGTTTCTCGGGTGGTAAACTTTAGCTTCTCGTAATATTTTCAGAGTCGGCATAGGGTTTATATTTCATTTTCAATTTCTCTTTAGTAATAGATATAAACCCCGCTCTCGTTAAGGTATGGTTCTCGATCTTAGATTATCCCATTCGAGTGATAGTTATTTCTCTTGCTATCGCCTTTTATAATTATGGTTGTGCGATCAATAAAGAGCGGGTTTTTTTACAGTACTATTTCGCGTGAGAAGTAACAGTTGACGCGTGTCTCCACGCGAGTAAAGCCAGCAAATGGGCGTCTGTGTCCGGAAAATCTTTTTATTATGTCAAGAAATGTCTTATTTACACGTCTCGTGATTCCCACGCCGGGTGTTTTTGGATGCCGGCAAGTGCGAAAAAAGTAATTACCGAGGATTCCAAAGTAACACCTCAGTCGTATGAAGGCGCTCGTGATCTCCTGTTTCAGTTAATCATAAACCATGGGTAGATTCAATCTACCCTTAGCCTAATTTCCATTTTTTTTTTTTGGTGACTGAAAGCCCGTCATGGGCTATCCACTCTCGAGTTCTCATTTATCCTAGTTTAGATAAAGTTTTGCTTTATAGCACTTTAGGCACAGCAAATCAGAGTAGGTACAGTTTTCAGTTCAGCTAAGTTTCAGTTCTAAAGCAGCTCGTTGTCATGTGTTTTTTTGCCATCTTAAACGGACTGCTGTCCTTTATTATTGAAAATTTAATTGTTACTTTGTCGTTGTGTACCTCAGCTGATGATTTATTTAGATGTAATTTTAAGTTCTCTATGTCATAAGAGTTAATTTACTGATTTTCAGTATAAATAGATAAATGAGGGGATCGCTCGCTCTTGATTTAGTATATCAATTAAATAATTTTAAGTTCTGACATTAAACACTGTCACATTCTTTGTAGCTCATGTGGTTTTGCCTATGCCTATGCCTTCCCTATCAATTGACTGCAGATCATTATTGCCACCTATAAATTGCAACACTAATAAAAATTCAGAGATTTCACCTCATCCAACTATTGTCAATGATATCCCCTTGTATTCCTATAATTTTTATTGATCACTTTATGACATTGTTGTATGTGACGTTTTATTATTATTATTATTATTATTATTATTATTATTATTATTATTATTATTATTATTCAAACCCAGGTGTGCGTATTTTTGGATGCTCCCTTTACTGGGACCAGCTTTGGCTAGACAAGAAAATATATACAGTGGAACGGTTAATACAGACATGCTATGATGTCTGTATTATCTGAGTGTCCGTATTATCCGGGTGTCCATCTTAAGTTCAAAGTAGACAGACTGCAAATCATATTAGTTGCTAAAAAGTATATATCTACGTGTCGCAACTGTTCACCAGTAGGATGCCCAAAATGCGTGCAATTCCACAATTGGTTTCGGCTCCATTAAATCCTATACCAATTGCAGAACATTTTAGGAGGAGCCACCCACCGTGTGAGCACAGTCACGGACAACACATATAAGTGAGGAAAATAACGCAAAGTAAAATTAAGACGTTAATTAACGAACTAAATGTACACGTCAATTAAACAAATGCATTATTTGTCTTCAAATAAAATTTTATGCGACAGTTTAGCCTTACATAGTTTATGAATACAGTAATGTGGAAAGAGGCTAGGAACATGGAATCGAGGGTACTGATTTGAATTTTGAATTCAAGATGGCGTCTTTGGGTAATGTCGTATTTATTGATCGTCGTATAATAGATGTCGCGTTCTTGATCTCGTTGACACACAAAAATTTTTTTCCTCAGCCCTCCTCCTACCCATTCCTGCCTCTTCCCTGTTCTATGGTTTGTATTTTTCAGGCGGTTGATTGCCCTCACCTTCGCCGGCAATACATGTTTAATGAATGTTTCAGTTGTATTTGTATTGGATTTTCAGAGTTTAATAAACCGGCTATGTGCAAAATTTCACATAGCCATTTTTTCTCCATCATGTTGTTTGTATTGCCTTTTCGAACAGAGCACAGCACATATTTCATTCGGAGTAAGGTTTGCCATTTTGGGGGTAGATTGAAGCATAAATAAACAAATAATGCTCGCGCTCAAAATAAAATTGTACGCGCACACGTACCCACAGGTGGCCCAAGCGTAATATGAGAGTTTGTATGGGAAAAATAGAGTTTGAAACTTAGATGAAATAAATGAAGTAAAAGCTATAAAGGTTATCAATAAAGTGTAAATATTGTTACCTAGAGTCGTTGTCTTTGTTTTTACGAAGTTTCAGCGCGATTTGAGTACTTTTACGTCATCTGACCTGACAGTGTAATAATAAGAGACAAGGTAGGACAGAATCGCTCGATCAATCTTCAAAGCTGCTCAGAATCAGCTCCAAATTCACGCGAAAAAACAAACACACTTACATTTCACGCCGCCGAATCCACAAAGTGGTACTTTAAGATCACCTTCCTGCAATCCGACCGTTCTGGTAAACCTTGCGTTTGGATCGCATAACTCGATCGAAAAGATCAACTACACTTTAAAAATCGGCGCCATTTATCCGTGACTAGTAAAAGTGTAACATTTCAACCGTTTTGTCACTCGGCGGTGACTGGGCGCTAGCGTCAAATAATAACTCACCGGGAGGACCACCGGGAGAGAGTGACATTACTTCGTTAAGACAAATCTCTACCCACCCACCTCCGAGCAAGGTCGGCTTCTTTGTTTTCACTCGGCCAATGTATGAAGCAACAAAAAAAAACAAAGAAGCCGACCTTGCTGGAAGATGGCTGCGTAGAGATTTGTCTTAACGAAGTAATGTCACCCTCTCGCGGTGAGTTTTTATCTGACGCTAGCGCCCAGTCACCGCCGAGCGACAAAACGGTTGAAATGTTACACTTTTACTAGTCACAGATTAATGGCGCCGATTTTTGAAGTCTAGTTGATCTTTTCGATCGAGTTGTGCGATCCAAACGCAAGGTTTACCGGAATGGATTGCAGGAAGGTGACCTTAAAGTACCACTTTATGGATTCGGCGGCGTAAAATGTAAGTGTGTTTGCTTTTTCGCGTGAAATTTGGAGCTGATTCTGAGCAGCAAATCGCGCTGAAACTTCGTAAAAACAAAGACAACGACTCCAGGTAACAATATTTACACTTTATTGATAACTTTTATCGCGTTTACTTCATTTATTTCATCTAACTGAAATACAACACTAAGCAATAATAAGTAATGTAAGGATACGATGGTGCAATTCAAGCCTGGATAGCTAATCTCATTTCCCGCAGGGCTGCACCATACTTCTCGACGATAAGACCATGGCGACTGAAGAATTTATTAAATGATTTCTGAAGTAGATTGGTTTGAAAGCCTTGCTCTCTGAGACGTGATGAAAGTCCACGGAGTCTATGTATGAATTCAACTTTGGACGTACAAATTCTAGCATATCTCACCAGTTGAGATATATAAACACCGTAAGCTGGATTGGCGGGAATTTTGCTGTCCATATGAGGAAAGTTGACAATCCGAAATGCAAAGTCCTCTCTCTTATCGTAGATGCTGATACGGAAAGGTGTGTTGTCGCCAGTCTTGATATTAGTGTCGAGATAACACATTTCAGTAGATGATGTGGAAGTGTCCTCAAGTTCCAATTCCGACGGGTAAATTGCGCTGGTGTAATTTCCAAAGTCCACATTGTCAGGGGCACCCAACGAGTAATTTCGGTAAATATCTGTTCGGAAGGAAGGTCCGCTAGAATTTTCGAATATTCGGCGACTTTCGATTTTCGATTTTCGATTTCTGAACCACAGATTTCCTAGATATTTCGCATTTTCTGACAGATTTCCAAGTTATTTCCTTAAGTTTCGAAACCGCACTGAAGAGGGCTAGAATTTTCGCAAAAAAGGCCCGAACAGTGAAGAGGGCTGGAATTCTCGCAAAAAAGGCCTGAAACCTAAAATTGTCGTTGGCGACTGATATAATCTTTATTTTTAATTGATAACTTTTTCTGCACACTGCAAAAATTCAAGGCGCGAAGCGTGCGCTGTCAGTTTTCACGCTCTTACCCCCATCGCTCCAGACCTTTTTTTTTTACTGCTCGCGCGTTTTCAGACGTTGTCGACCCATGCACGCCCAGATATTGGCTGTTTTGCAGTCTCTATTTTTACTTTTTTACTTGTTAAGAGTCGACCTCTTAATTAGCTTCACAGTTCACAGAAGAAAAGCTACCGGTAAGTGAGTGAAGCGAGCTTTCCTGTGCGAAAGAGACTATGACTTAACTCCTTTCAGCGTCCTTTCAGCTGTCCTTTGAAAGGACATTGAAAGGATAGTTTCGGCGCCAAAATTTGAGAAGAGCGTGGCTAGTAATATAACTAACCTCTCAAGTAGATTTGCTTATTTTTATAGTTTTTTTTTCCCACGCTGAAAATTCAACCGAAAGTCATTGTGTCTAATCAGGGGCACCTAACGAGAATATAGTTAAAAACCACTAAAACATAGCATTGTTAAACGTATTTTAACAGCGCTAAAAATGGCGTTAGTCAATTCTGAAAAGTCCTTCATTCCACGGGCCGTATGAAGTAATAGTCTAAAATATTTTTTCCCCATCCAACCAGCCGATTGCTCCGAGCTCTGAGCGCACGAAAAGCAATGTGGTCAGCAGCTGAGGCCTCTGTACAGACCCGCGCAAATACGACTCACAGCATGATTACGGTACATGACAGCTAGGATATTTTTAAATGGTGAAAGGAAGTCTTGCTTAATCCGTTTAATTAGTCTCGCTATTTGTTTTACGTTATGAGGTGTCTGTACACTGGTACAGAAAAATTGGCTGTGGCCTCCCACGCAGACGTTCTTAGTGTTTCGTTCCCCACGAAGGAAGGAACGCGTGACGAAGCCCTAAGAACATCTACGAGGCTATGTACAATGGGAGATCGCTGGCAAAGCTGACGCCCCCTTTCAAGAAAACCTTACGCACAGAAAAAAAGCAAAGTCATCAGTGGGTCGTGCACCTCCAGCCAAAGGCCAGAAGAAACGTTCTTTTTTGTCTATTTTTTTATTAATTGTACAGTTAAGGTAAAACCAAAAAACATTCAAGTGTAAACAGTACAATGCTCTTACTACTGACACTGTTGAACACAACACTCAACATGTACCTGATCTACAGGAACTTTCACTACTCTATCAGATACACTGTTGATTTCTAGGTTCCGCTTAAATGTTACTTATTTAAAAGCACTACCCGTATGCATCAGTAGTTTAGCGCTCACACGACTGCAACGAAGAGACCCTTTCTAAAAATTCAAAATGATCATCTACTGCGCTTTTTTCCCTCAGCTGCATTGTACTTTATCTTGTCAGCCTAATCTCACAATCTGAGAGCCAAGTTCTACCGAATACGGCAAAATATTCACTAAGCACGTAGAGAGCCCCCCCCGGGGGTACTTGTCCCATGTTGGGTATAGGGGTGCCGCTGGTGGTTTGAAATCCTGACAATATATGTATTGAGGGCAGAGTGGCCAAATACCATCATACCCTATCCGGCGGCACGCACCTTAAAAGGTAAGGAAGTACCACCCAGAGAGAGACTGTTCTTTTTGTTTATCGTCGTTTTTCCCTTTCGTCGTGCTTGCGCATGATTCCTTTGTTCCATCAAACTGCACGGGTAAACCTTTTTGAGAACAAATATACAGTGCTACTCTCAACAAAACCAAGAAGCTTCAGCTGAAGCTTTAGGGAGGGTTTTAACTCGTTGATCATAATCCTTATTCTATTCCAAGCTTGTTAAAACGATTATATCTGATCCCGTAGATATCCGTAACCCTTCAAATAATGTAACTGGAAAACAAAAACCCTAATAGGTTAAATTACATCGCACACCATCTGCTAATGGTTTACTTTCAAGATGATCATCAACCTTTTTACACCGCTGAAATCGATTTTCACGGGGCAGTTTAGTTAAGTGAAATAATTTTCTCGTACACTTCCGTCCTTTCTCCTAAACATTTCACTGAAATTTCACTCAGTGGCTTAATTAGCGTCCAGTCATTAATTTTTCAATAAACGATTGCGTATTCTTGTTATGTTGTTAATGGCAACTTTTCTTTCATTTTGGTTCAATATCCCTTTCTCTAAAAATTCAAGCAGACTGACATCAAATTCAGGAAACTTTACAAGTTTCTCGTGTTACTTTTTGACGAGTTTGCATGAAACTATCAGTCGAATATTTTTGATAAACCTTTAGGAATGCATATTCGTCGAAAACAACAAAGATTAGTTGATGTAAGTCGTTGTTCGAGTAGGATGGAAGCGTAAGGATTTGCAGGACTTGGTCACGTGACCATTCGCAAGCAAAAAAAATTATGGGATACAGCTTTAAAAATGCCTGGAAAGAGCACGAGAAAATTAGCCAGAAGGCCAATTTTGAGGAGACTGACACAGAAGACTAAGATTTTATAGCTGCCTTAATTTCTGGCCACACAAGAGAATTGCCGAGAGCAAGAGGCATAATTATTCAGAGGAGAATGTTGAATAGTGCTAAGTACTTGCGCGACAGTAGGAACAATAACAGAGACCTCTCGATGTGGAGAAAGCGACTTGGGCTACGCAGCTCTAGTACTACAGCGGTACCTGTAACTGTTGGTGGCTTGGATGAAATATGGTGGTACATTTAACTTGAAAGTACGTTTTTTTATTCGTACTTAAGTCTTTTCTTCCAACAAACAATCGACAATGAAAATTTGATTTTGCTGGAGGAACGCGTGCGAACTGTTTTCTGTAACTTCAATTCAGTTTATCAACAGCTACTATTTCTAGTTTTTGCCGACTTATAATATCAACGGCGCCATACATTTCTTCATTATACACATACCTTATATCTGTACTCCAATTTGATATCTCGAAGCAAAATTACAGTGAAGTATTGTTTTAACTTCTGATGTGATGCACTGGTCAATTAGAACCACCACCCCTCTCGACCTGGGGAAGACAAAGGCTCTGCTGACATTTTAGGTAAAATTTTAGGTTTCCTTTTTACCACGAAAAATAGTCAAACCTGGGGAGTGAAATGTGAAAAAATAAACTTCAGAAAATCGTAGGGAACCTATTAGATAAGTTTCAAACATTGTTAAAGAAGGGAACGGACACCTAGAACTTTTTAGCAGTCGTTAAGTAAATTAAGGAAAATTCCAGGCAATATTTGTTTCTCCGGACAGATATTCAGTAACAGAAAACCGCAGTCGCTGGGTGCCCCTGAAAATACTTCAAAACGGAAGGGAAATGTAGGTGATGACTATGACCTGTATGACAGCTATTTGAGATAGTAAAACTTCTAGGTTTCAGAGTTTTGCTCAAGCAGTGTCAAGTAAACGACTTGAAACAGGTGTGTCTCCTTTTAGCATAGGTTCAGCGTTATTTTCTCGGAATTCAGCTAGGAATAACTTTTGTCACGTTACCTCGACTCTATAAGACGGACAATCGGGGCGGGTCCCGACGGTGTCCGTCTTAAGTTTGATTTCCAATGACGCGTTTTTGACTACGCACGTTAACGCGCGTAAATTTCAATCACGTAAATTAAATAGAGGCCAGATAAAAAGTGATGAGCTTAAACGAGAAGTTGAGCGAGGTTATACTTTTACGCTTACGAGCGAGCCTTCAAGCATTGCCTCTATTTTATTTGCGAACGTACATTTTACGCACGTATGCGCCTAAAAATTACGCGACACTGGAAATCAACCCTTATATTAGAGAGACTGTATTCCAACATTAAATAGGGGGAATAAGGGACATTTAGCAAAAGGGAAAACTTTCTTTTTTAATGTGTTTAACGGAAACTGCATAAAATGGGGCAGTTGTACAATCAGTTTCCCATCTAATTTTGTATATTGTCTGAAAGTATTGGGCATGGCCATGGGCGAAAAAAAAGGTGATGAGTTTCTTTATTATTTTTTATATATAAATATATTGTCTTTATTGAATATACAAGTATAACTACATACCTATATTGACATGTTTAATATTATTAGTTGAGAAATAGAAGTATATTTAAAATACAATGTATTAATAAAACTAGCTTTAAAACGTTCCCTAGTAGCCTATTCAAATCCCTAGTGTTTTCGGATAAACGAATTCATTTCCTAAGATTTTCGGAAATAATTTACAGCTTCTAGCACTTTCGCCAAAATTTGCTTGAGAATCTTTAAAAAACGTCCCCTAAGATTTCCGCGCACAAAAAGTACTGACAGGTAACCTAAAGTTTTCGGGCTGACCTTTCACGATTGCTAGAACTTTCGGACAAGGCAAAAAAGCCACCTAGAAATTTCTAAAGACCTTAAGTTCCCCTAGAACATCCAAACAGATAAATATTTTGTAGGACAGCTCCAAACTCACTAAACGAGCTTCTAATACATTGGCGAAACCATTTTAGGTCATTTTAAGGGATTTGGAGACATCGGGTCGTTGGGTGCCCCTGACATTGTTAACACTGAATAAATCGTCGATGTACCGAAAGGTGTTGCTGAATTGGATGGCTTTTGTAATATCCTGTTTCATTGTTTTGACTATGAAATCGTACTCGAAGGTATGAAGGAAGAGATCAGCCAATAAAGGTGCACTGTTGGTGCCCATTGGTATACCAATAACCTGCCGGAAAACAGAGCTTCCAAAACGAACGTAGAAAGTCAATAGCGAGACAAAGCTCTCTACAGGAGAAGTACGTGCACCTCGTTGACGTCCTATCGTTCGTCCAGAAGGTGCGAAAATTATTGGTAGCATTGAAGCTGTTTCCTTTAGTATTAAAAACTCTTTCCAAAAGATCATGGAGTTGCTTTTTAAGTTGGGCGTGTGGAAGGCTAGTATAAAGAGTCGAAAAGTCCCAAGTACTCACATGATTTAGGGAAAGCTGTTTTTCCTCCAATGCACGGATAACGTCCAACGAATTATTGATGATCCACATGCAGTTAACACCTGTCCTTACTCGAATCGTCTTGCAGTAAGCGGTGCAGTGGGTGCGGTGGAAAAAAGTCACAGACACATGATTTATTTGATATATAGCGTAAAGGAACAAGGAGGAAGGAGTGTAGGAACAATGACTGTAGCAAAAAGCCAAGGACGTGAAACTTGTTGAGTAGGAGGCAGAAAATTTATCAAAGGACTACAAACAGGGAAGAAAGAAAGATGTATCAAAATCAAATGTGTCATGTTCTTTGGCTGCAGATGTTTTGGTAATAAAATCTTATTAATCCGTGAACTTGGTACAATGTCTACAACTGGCACATCATCGTGACGAGAAAAATAGAAAGTGCCTAGATAGGTAGCCAGTGTCTGTAAAGCTGGATTAAGAATATATAGGAATTTCTGACTTGAAACACCGAAAAGTGTTTGTTGTCCACATTAACTACTGTGCGTAATAAGCCGGTTAATTAAAGCCTGTGAGCCTTTCCTCAGGACAAACAAAACTGCCTGTTATATATGGATGTCCAATTAAGCAAGATTGTAGTACTTACAGCGTAGTTTATAAAGCTAGTGAAGCGACATCACGAGCCGCCTGTTTTGCTTTACTTTAGCGGTTTTCCTGGCTGACTTGCTTGATTCTTCCTCCAGATTTTTTGTCTGAATAACAAATTCACTTTTCCCTAGCTAATGCTAACAATAGCGCAATTTTTAAAAGAAAAATGGTTAAAAATCACCGGTTTTGCCCATTCACAAACAAAAAACAAACTTGTGAACGAAGCTGCCAACGATTCTGCCCGGGTTAGCGGGCAAGATCGTAAAAAACCGCCCACTCTCGGAAACAATCAGATTGCAGGATTTGGAGGATTCCGCCCGCTCACAAGCTTAAAAAAAATAAAGATTTATTATTATAAGCATTCAATGCAAGAAGGCAAAACGTTTCTTTATTCACTCAAAAGAGTAACAATACACAACCTTCAAGATAGGATCACAATTTTATTTTAAAGACCACATCAGTAAATGGTAATAATTCTTGCTGTATTTTACAACATTGCAAAAAAAAGGTTTTGCAATAAACTTGTGTGTGCTCTCTTGCTTCAGCTTGTGGTTTGAACTGATATTGTGTTTGTGCAGTTTAGGTAAGTCTCTGAGTTTTGGGAATACTAAAATTGAAGATAGCATACCTTGTGTTTAGTGACGGTTATTGCGACCAGAATGTCGGAAATACTAAGGAATTTACTGTATATCAAAATATCATACCATTCAGATTGCACAATGATCCTGATAGAATTTAATATTTGCAGCTCAATTTTATCCATTGAAGCGGTTGCTGCACACATGCGGAGCCTAATGTAGTAAGATCGAAAGAGTTTTCCTAAACAAGAACACATGGAAGTGGGAGGAAAGGGAACATTGAGGCAGGTTCCTTTCAAGAAAATTGTCATGCTGTGTCTACTGCGTTAAGTAAATGACGTCACAAGCTATTGTCTTGTGTTCTTGGTAACCTGGGCCCGGTTGCATAAAACGTCCGTAACAACTACGGGTACACGTACGTGCACTCGTAACTTAAGTCAGTTGCATGAAATCACTTAAGTGGTCCACTTAGGGAATTCACTTAAGTGGTTGCACTTACGATTTTCGTAAGTGTTCAGTTAAGTGTCCTTTATGCAACAGAAATTGCGGGTGTTGCAGGAACCTTTTTTTACGGGAAAAATAGCACGTAAATTTACTGGACCTATGTAGGTCCCGTATCGTCACTGTTTTTACTAAATTTAACGAGATCTTTTACTGAGAAGTGAAAAAAAGTATTTTTCTTCACTTAATTCGTTCTAATGCGCTTTGTTAACCTCTGATGTACACTTTTGTGAAAAAAGAAGAAGAACTAGCATTTTCAGTAGATATTGAAGAAAAATAACGTTTGCATGCAAATTTCATTTTTGAGAGGCTTAAAAGTGTTGGAAACGACTTTTAACTTTCTTTACAGTCACCGATGGTTAGCTTAAAAAAAAAGAGTGAATCGTTAATAAAGTACTATATCAAGGTTACGTGTGCCCTTAAGTGAGCCCGTAAGTTACCACGTAAAACAGAAACTTACGAGAGTGCTAAGTGTGTTCCATGCAACACCCGTAAGTGTACCCATAACGGATTCGTAAGTGACCCACTTAAGTGGGCACTTAAGTGTAGGTTTTCTGCAACCGGGCCCAGGCCACAAGAAAATACCGTTGTAATGGTGGACGAAAATTAATGGTTTTTGAGCGCAAAAAAATACCACTTTCCTTAATCGTATGAAGCTATAATTTGCGCACCATGTAATTCTAGTACTAAACTGCTAATCTAGCGAAAACAAATGGTAGTCAAGGATTTGATCGTAGAAGCACTTTAAAGTCAACTTTTTGCATTACTATCAGCTCCGCCCTTCCCACACATCTTAAAAGCGAGGCATTTGCTCATACGGACCTTGGGAATCTTAATTTAGTTGGTGTAAGATTAGATTTTCATCTAGATAAATATTTAACTCTAAACTTAAAGAAAACCTCCTGAAAGCAATTTTATAAATCGTTTGCTGAGAAAATTTATGCTGAACCGACTACCATCAAACGTGGCGGAACCATTGCCCTGAAGTTGCTGACAACTGGATGCACTGCATGCAAAGTAACTATAAAATTATTCGGCTTAATATGTTAAGGTAATTTTATTTTAAACGTTTCCACAGAATAGTATAAAGACAGAATTGAAAAAATTCCACAGAATAGTATAAAGACGGAATCGAAAAGCTTTGGGATAACTAATTGCATGAAATGTGTTATGTGTAGCGAGAATCATGATGACTCTATGCAACATGTATTCTTTGAATGTCAGTCTTAAGAAATTATGTAACGAGTCCCTTCAGTGGTTCAACAACTTGCACAATACAAACCTTAGCCTTACTTCGCTACAGATTTTTCTCAACCTACCAACTGTAACTTAGTCTGCGTAACAGGCGCTTGGAAGTAGTGGGTGTAAGAGAGTACGGGCGCGTGCGAGGGAGACACGCGAGGGGTGTCTCCCCTCGCGTGTCTCTTTCTCGCGCGCCCGTTTTTTCTTGTGCCCACAACTTCCAAGCGCCTGCTACGCAGGCTAACTGAAACTATATCAGTTTATCTGATAAACAGATAAAGGACTTGCGTCTTCTTCTGTTATATGTGAAACAGTACCACTACACATGCAAAATAATGCAAAAGAAAGCCACCACATCCGAATTTATATCCAAGTTGATTATTCAGCCTAAAATAGACTCTCAGCTTGATGTGACTGCGTTCCCCTCATCCAAAATTAAAATGCTTTTTAGGCGGCTCAAACAAATCTTCTCTATTCAGTAAAACTTTCTTCTGTACCTTTGTCTGTGTGCACAATATGTAGACGTTTCTTTTTTTCTTTTCTTTTCTTGGGGGATCTCTTTCTACTTCTTTGTGTATTGTTATAAGTGTATTTAGCTGTCCGTTGTTGCTTAGATTTAGTGTACATATTACGTAAGTTTCTTTTTTTACGTCTAATAAAGTTGAATTTTAAAAAAAGAATCATTACCATCATCATTATTGTTATTAATTTTATTATTATTTCAAAAGTAGGTTGAATTTGATCGTCCAGGTGAACGTAGTCCTGAATAGGACTCACAGTTGTTGTTGACAGTGACTGACGTTTCGACAACCTGTGCGGTAGTCATCTTCAGAGTCAAAGTGAGTTGTATCACGTCAGTTGATGGTATTATAGTTTGGTTATTAATCTGATTGGTCAATTACGTCGCGATGTTATTGGTCGTCTGTCAGTTAAGCCGTGATGTTATTGGCTATAAAGACTCGTAATCAGTAATTGGTGCGTTTCGATCCGTCTATTGTCACAGTTAAACAGTCGTCTATTGTTGGTAAAATAGTCAGTTCTCTAGTCGTTCTCTCGTAGTTAGTTTTGCGTGATCTCATCAATAAGTCGTTTGTACGGTGCTGGTAACTGTTGGCTACGATTAAGTGGCGTTTGTTCCAAGTTAGTAAACCAGCTTTCTAAAGTTAGACGTTGATAGTAGTCTGTAGAACACGTTATACATGTCGCAGAGTCCCAGTCAATTGAAAGTAGCCAAGGCCGGTTATATGATCACTGCATGTGTGATCACGGTAATGAAGCAGGACCCTCACATAGAAGGGGTTCATTGGGCTGCAGACTGCGTGAAGCAGTGGTTTATTATTTTGGGAAGTATAGATTATAATTGCACTTTTTACCGGCTTGAGAGTATAGCTACTCCTCCCAGTCCGTGGAATGGAATAGAGATAGCCTTTTGAAGCAAGAAGCGATTGGCATTATTTTTAACTGTGACATTTCGACAACTCACCCCTTCCCTAGCCTGTGTACAGACTCCTCCTCCTTTCATCTCCGGCGTCCTAGTCATCCAAACCTTGCTTGGAACTGTGGCCAGTGATGTTTTTAAGCTCACATTTTGGAATGCCAGCTAATGCCGGAGCTCTTCAATTTCTTGACAACCGTTTTTCTGGCGCTGTGGT
>BOPM01000747.1:14299-33202 GCA_022179025.1 Porites australiensis
CCCCCCCCCCCCCCCCGCCCCCCAACTATACAAACGTTTGTAAATTTTCGAAACTTTGCCTCGCCGGAAGCTATATCTTCGTTCGCTTAAGACGTGTAACTTTTAAATTTGGCAATTTTACTAATTTTAAGGCGCTCTTTCAAGTGATGTCGACAAAGTTTCCCTAACTGATCCATGTGAAAAGTTGAAATAAACCACAGAAGGTTCCTATTTATTTGATATACATGTAGACTACATGCATGATCAAGTATACAAGAAAAAATGACTCGATAAAACAGCGATTTAGAGTTTTATTTTCAGTACGTACTTAGAGAGAGCTACAAGTTTATTTTCAGCTTACTAGTTTGGTTTTGTCTATAGTCAAGTCTAGTCTACCGAGTCTAGTCTAGTCCAGTTTAGTTTGGTCTAGTTTAGACTAATGAATTCGCCAATATTACTAAAAATAAACGTGTACAAGTACGGTTAAAAAAAAAAATAAAAACCACAGTAAATCAATGTAAGAAGAATTAATACGGTTGCTCTGAGTCGGAATACACTATTATCACAGATCATGCACAACTAATTTGAGGTGTTCCAATCCAAGTTCATACTGTCAACTATAGTTTCATTTTCCAGCTTCTCGATTGCGCTAAAATGACTAACTACTTCGTCAGCATGTTTTTATTCCTTCGTTAACAGTGACTGGAATTGCTCCGAACCCGGAAGAGAAAAAAACAGGAACATACTGATATTTCCCATCGCAAACAAAACGCTTTAGAACATTTGCATTGTTCTCAGATTTGGAACTACTCTGTGGCTGATGAGAACAGAACTTTCGTCCCAACCGACATTAGTACTCTCTCGAATTAGATTAGGCTACAAGAGTAATTATTAGCAAGTTAGTTAAGAATAAAAGTCATCACTATTATTATTTAACTTTTTCGATAAAAAATAAAAATGAGCAAGTCTCATTATGGCTCCAAGAACGGTAAACAGACAGACGCAGATGGTGACTGGTAAGGAGAACCAGGTGTGAGGGAAATGACTGAAATAGAACAACAGGATCATGGTGATGTTTTCTATCACAAACAGTACGTTGGAAAACAACTGCATAATTCTAAGTTCTTTCTTTCGATTTTCTCTCCGTACCTCATGTATTCTTACGGCTATGTCATCTCGCAGCCAAAAGAGGCAGAAATGGGAAGCTATTAAACGTGCAGCTTGCAGTGCTTTCGCAATACACTGTGTTCGGGGATAAAACCAGGTGATATCACAGACCACTATCGCCATAGAATGGAGGATCAAAACTTTGGTAATCCACCACTTGTAACGTACGTTGAACAAAGCAATGGCAAACAGTCGACTGCTCAAAAGGAATACATGCGTTGCAAAGCGAAGTAGTCTGTGTATTAAATTTCGCCCCGCGTTAGCGCCACCTGCATTGTAGTGAATGATCTCATCGCCAACAGTCGACGCCCAAGCCAAGCTCAGGAAAGACACTGGCAGGGAAACCATTTGAACGATCGTCACGGATTGCTGTTGAACAACCATGGCGTACAACTGAATAATAAACTGAGGAGCTGATTCAAGAGTGCCATCAAACAGAAGCGCGACATTGCTCTGATGCAATAGATCATCATCAGCTTCTTTGTCACTATTTCCTGAATCGATTCCTGAAACTTTATTGCCACGCCAGAAATTCGTAAAATTCTTCAGGTAGGAAAACAGTGTTTGCAGTTTTAGAAAGGCTGGAAAGAATGGATTTGCAGCGCAAAGGATAACTTGCGTGCACCTCCAAGCAATGCTGACCCTTTTTAATTCAGATTTTTTTAAAACATAATAAGTCAGTAAAAACACAAAACATGGCAAAACGACGAAAGTGAGCCCTACACCGAACCATGTCTTGTGATCCTTGCGGTAGAATTCCACCAGTGTGAGAATATCAGTGATGGGGTCGGCAAAGCCTAAAATGATTCCGAAAACGATCAAAAATATGTCGTGCCGTTTGATTTCGTTTACCACCATTGCTGTGACCTCTCTTAATGACTCTTAAATTCTAGAGAGAACTTTTTGTCTGATTCGCTTTACGCATTGATAGGTTAATTTACAAACTGACTGTGACCCATAGAATGCATGCATTTTGAGTTATTATAGAGCTCAAGTAAAGGTGTGAAAGTTGTGCATTCGTGTGCAGTAGTTTTGCCCAAATTTTTGAGCAAGTCGTTTCTATAAGAGTAAAGGCACTTAGCAATACAAATTTGGTACCGTCATATTAGAAGGGAAAATACCTTAATTCCAATTGACGTGCGTCAAAAAACCATATTCAATAATTGTTTTATTACTCATGCAAAATGTTCGTTCTTAATAAGAAGCTTACCTCCTCGTAGACGTTTTTTTAAAAACTTTGGCCTATTTCTCGGCCCGGTTTCAAAATATAAAAAGATGTATTTTCTTGTAGATAGTCCTCAAAAAGTTGATAACATCCATCGAGCAAAATGTTTTGCGTATTCTTGCATATCTTCCGTTCAGTTTTAATCAGAAATTCAGCTATTTTAATTAACTGACTGAGAGACGTCGGGAGTACAGCCAGTGTCTTCTGGGACACATTTTAATTGAACACATAAAGAACTAGCGAGTTATGTGTGTTCAAAATCAAAGCATCGCGACGGTAGTAAACACATTAATTTTAAAAGTTTAGTATAGTTTATCTTTCCAGGAGATTCGAAATATTTAAAAAACGGAATCCACCATGGCCAATTCGTCTCAGGAGACGAGTACGCTGCCCTGGAATAAGCAGGGGTACCCAACGACATATGCTCCTAAATACATTGAAAAATCTTTTTAGGCTATCCAGAGTACTTTTAGATCGCTAGAAATGTATTCTAAGCGGCGCTAAAAAACTTACATCTTTTCGGTCATCTGAGGGCAACTTAAATCTTTTCGAAAATAACAGGGCTTCAGTATTATTTTCCAGAAAATTTTAGTTGCATCGCATTTTGGATTCCGAAAATTTTAGGTTTCCATAGCTTAATCTGTGGAATTTGTTAGATAAGCTTCGAAAATTGTACATGAATGGAACGGTTTATAGCCTTCCTCTAGCCTGAAATTCATCCGATTGCTTCGAGTCGTTTTCTCCTCTCAACAACTGAGGGAGTAATAACGACTCGAAGTAATCGGATGAAGATCTAGAAAATTCTAGACAAGTTTTGTCTCTCCGGACAGATATTTCTAAATAAGCGCCGCACCCTCCAAGTAAAAAGAGACTAAGCGCACAAGAAAAACGAGGATTTTTTTTCTTGCTCTTGCGCGTCTCGAGCACTTCTTCCGCTTGCTACAAGGAAACGGAAACCATTGCTATGCAGTCTTATAAAGTATCTAGTATTGAGAAAGGTATCCATGATCGATCATTCCCACAAGTATCACCTTTTAATCCCATGACAGAGGAATATCGATGTTTTGACACTTCATCTCGTCTGTAAAAAAACATAAATCGCTTGTACTTTTGAGATGATTCATCAATGGTTAGATGTACAGTATCTTCTTTTTCGAATCATGCATCTGTTATTATTTTCTTGTCTTGCTTGGGTCCCGGGTTATCACATGTTCTCTTAAACATGGGTGTGGAATATCTTAATTACATAAGATAAAAATGGGAAGCCTCATTGTTCCTCCAAGAACAGTCACTAAACAGACATATATCGTGACTGGTAAAGAGTACCAGGTGTAAGGAAAAGGACTGAAATAATAGTCAGTAAATCAACATAACATAATTAAATCTGTGTCCCAACTGACACTACTTTCCCTAGTTGAGACTCTTTACTTAGCCTTACTTTTATAGTAAGGCCACATACATGTACATAATGACATAGATCAGATACAGACTTTAGACGCACCAATACAAGATCAGACTATAATCTAGCCTCGTTTTATAATGCTGCAGTCTCGACGGCATTACTATACGAGTCCAGCTGCACTCGATCGGTGGTATTTGATCAACCATCTTATTCCTTCGTTAAGAAACAGAAGTGAGTAAGTCTCGTTACGACTCCAAGAACAGTCACTAAACAGACATATATGGTGAGTGCCTAAGAGTACCAGGTGTGGGGGAAAAACCTGAAACAAAACAACAGGATCAGGGTGATGTTTTCGGATCATTATACGTTTCTGGGAAACTGCCCACCTACCCCTCCCCTAGGTTAATATTTTGCCCTGAGTGAGAGGGTAAGTGTTAATGTTGGCTTGGGAGGGGGGGTGGGGGGGTAGGTGGGCAGTTTCCCAGAAACGTACAATCACAAATAGCACGTTAGAAAGCAGCAGCATTCTTCTTACGTCTTTGTTTCTGTTTTGTGCTGACCCTCCAAGTATTCGCAATGATGTGTCATCTCGTAGCCAGTACAATGAGAATACGTAAACCATGACACGGAATTCTCTCTTTCGATAAACACCTTTCAACCAGTTTTTAATTTTTCTCTTCGCCTCAGGTGTTTCCAGGGAGTGGGGATCATGTCCAGAGAAGCGAAAAGGGAACAGGACAGCCGTTAGCCACATATTTGAGGCAATACTGTATTTGCCATGCACGACATGTGATGGCTAAACGATCAAAAAAAATTGTTTGTAATGGAAAATGTTGGATAAGAATGTAAAAAATTCTCTTCCAACACGATGTTGGGCGAAATTGTTTGATCGTTAAGCCGGTTCTTTAGAGTCACCTTCCCAGGCCTCCTAATGATGATTTTTAGAGGCCTGAAATAATCGTTACGAGAAATACGCATTAAAACGACTCGGCCGCCATTATAGCAACTTTGATAATGTATCCTTCAATTGTTAACTGAATCGCGCAAGTTTTCTCGAGGGTTTTTCCAGGCTCGAAAACGACTTGCGCGCTGAATGTACCAGATATTAAGACTGAAATTAACATGAAGGGCAAGAGTAAATTAAAATAAACGCTTGTATTGAGCAAATATCATGATTATATAGCTTCATGTGATTTAGCTCTACTTTCATCTAAAGAGTTGCAACAAAGCTAAAATTATCAAATTTTTGAGGCCATATTTGAAAACCGTGCCTGAACATACTTTTAGAATGAAGATAAGGTGTTTTCCTCAAAGATGCATATTAACCTTATTATTAAGCAGGACAAACTAGAACGGCAAGAGTCTAAGAGAATGAAGTAGTTAGAAGTGACGTGGGGTCAATTTAATCCACTGGACCACAAAATATAGGCAAGAATTGAAGATAATGTGTGGTCAACTAAGCTAATATTCTGGTTTATTGTTTATTCAGCTCGTCGCTCTTCCAATCCCTATCACGATCGATCGCCATGCAAATGCAAGTATTCTTGTTGAAACTTACACATTGAGCGTAGGAATCACTGCATGTTTCCTTGAAAATTTGTAGATAAGAATTGTACAGTATATATAGTGCCTGATAAACGCGAATTTTATTGAAGGCAGATTCTAATTGCCTATTCTAATAGCTTCTAATTGTCTAGTCAATTAAATTGCGTTGCAGTTATTTGTGTCTTAACGATTTCGCAAATTTACATAACCAGTATTTTGAACTTACTTAAATCACTCACGGCCTTCAGTGATACTACATATTTTAGACATCTGGGATTAAAAGGCAAGGCGTGATCCTCGATTTTGGTTTTCTTAAGAAAATCAGACCTCAGAGCAGAAGCATCATGTTATGACCGGCCTGAGGGCCTTTTCTTTTTTTGCATGGTTTACTTTAAAGCCAATCCTATTTCTATGACTGCTATGACCATTGATTGTGCTAGTCGCCGTTGTAATGATTAAAGGTGTTATACAAACTAGTTGTAGCTTTCGCTAAGTGCCAACGAAAGAAAAAAAAATTTGCCTACATCACTGGTGTTAGTTCCAATGTTTATAAAACCATTTTAGCTGCTGAGGCGAGAATTTCCACTACAGGCACTCCTCGTTCCTACATTTCTGCCATGCTCTTGGCCTTAAAATCGCTCTTATTCTTCTGCTTAGACATTTTTGAACCTTAAACTTGTCGAGTTTCAAACAGCGAAAGGGAAATAACATTTATAGGTTAGCGCGAACGTGAAATAGCGAGTTGTAGTTCGTACAAGTACAGTAGTGTGGCAGAGAACAGTGTCCGAACTTTGAGGGTTCGTTTGTTTGCCTGCTGCAATACTTCGCGTGCCATTAAGCTGGCCGCCTCGCAAGCCGACCGTCTTCGCTCGGCTTGCTCGTTGGCAATAACCGCCAGGGACATTTAGCTCGGTTTTTTGGCAACTGTCATGATCTGCTACAACTGGCAGGCTTCATAGTCTTCGCAGGGGTGTATCCATGATTTTTTTCTAGTACGTCAGGTTTTCCAAGTTGGCTGTTACTTGCATGTGTTACTGGGCTATTAGATATTGTTAAACAATAAAAATGGAAGCGATGGAAAATGTTCGCAGTGCGCACGCTTTTGACTTAAAATTATTAAGGAATTTTATTCGGTGTTTGGGATTTATTGAAAAATTCATTCGTTTCGGGAAATATTTGTGGGTTAAGGAAAAATATAATAAAAAGCAATTTGACTCATTTTACTTGGTGTTAACTCCTACGCATCGGCACTGATCAAACGACATCCTCTCCCGAAATGAGAAAGTGATTTCTGTTGATTCATTCTCCTTGGTCTTGTCGAAGGAAAATGTTGATTGAAGAGTTACGTTAGCCACTTGTGACAATTGTTACAATATATGTTTATAGTGGAGTTGTTGTAAGCGTTCTTGTTGATTAGTTTGAGTAAGCTACCTTACTACTAGTAGTATTGGTTTTTCTAAGTTAATTGATGTTCGATAGAAAGTTTCTCCTGACATGAATTCGGTACAAAGGAGATGTACCAAGTTGGTACATCTCCGCGGTAACACTTCTGTTCTTGAGATATGTTTAATTAGAGCCTTTGGCAGATGACAAAGCCTTGTTTATATTAAGTATTTTGTCTAGTTGACATTTTTGACCTTAATCTGGTCTCCCTTCGATATTTACCAGGAACTACTACCCTGCTTGTTTTCTTTTAGAGTTTTAGGCGTGTTTCCCCGAGTTTTTAACCGAATTCTTGGCAGTGGATAACTTTAATTAGGCTTAGTGATTTTATAGGTGTTTTTGTAATCAAACAACTATTGTTTTAAATTCTGCCTTGTACTTTCAACTGCATTTTTAATTTATCCTTTAAGTTTGCGATCACGTTCGTGGTTAAATTATGGAAAAGTTGTAGCCAATCATCTTCGATGAAGAAGCTTATCACCTTCTGTAAATTGACAACAACCTTGGATTTTCAAACTGTAATTTTAGTACTTTCCTATCTGTTAGTATGAAAAGTCTGTTTACTGGTATATACCTTGTACTTTTTATATTGTTCTAATAGTTTTATATTGGCCAGTTGACTTAAGCTTAGCAGTGAAAACTTCGGTTAAAGAGTCATTTCGACAAAGCAATTATCTCGAAGGTTTCATGCTAATGAAGCTGTTTAAACCAATCAGATTGGACTTACGTCAGCATTCGGTTTGCGCTAAGCAGCCGGTTTCCTGGCTGATATAAAAATGCGTGTAACACTGATCTTGTAGAGAATTGTGAAACACAAGTTGTGTTAACTTCGTGACGCCTTACAGAAGAATTAAAGAGAGTCATTGAACAAGTACTCGTCTGTCTTGCTGTTTGTTGCTAGAACCTGCTAGTCCCCAGGAAGGTTCTTCAACAAAGTAAGAGAGTCATTGAACAAGTACTCGTCTGTCTTGCTGTTTGTTGCAAGAACCTGCTAGTCCCCAGGAAGGTTCTTCAACAATATTCTCTTGAACTTGGTTATGGGATACCCTCTCTAAGAAATAAAAGTGAGTAAGCCTCATTATTGCTCCAAGAACAGTAAACAAACAGACGAAAATGGTGACTGGCAAGGAGTACCAGGTGTGAGAGAACTGACCTAAATACAACAGGATCATGGAAAAGTTTTCTACCATAAACAGCGCATTAGAAAACACCATCATTTTGCTAAGCTCTCTTTTTCGGTTTTCTGCTAATGCAGCAAGTATTATCATTGACGTGTCATCTCGTAGCCAGTGGAAGTAGAAATGGCTATTCGATAGAATTCTTAACATGACATCCTGCTCGTCTCTGCAACAAAGCCAAAGGGCATCACATATAAATATCACGAAAAAATGGTTGAACAAAATAGTCGCAACAAACCCATTGTGGCTTGCGGCGAACAAAGCAATTGCAGAGAGTCGACTGCCCAAAAGAAGCACATGCGTCGCAAAATGTAGAAGTTTATGTTTCAAATTCATCTCATCGTTTCTCGTATCGTCGTAATGATGGATCTCGTCAAACATTACTGCAGCACGAGCCAAACTAAGAAGAGACACAGGCAGGGAAATTATTTGAACGATCGTCACCGATTCCTGTTGAACAACCACGACGTACAGCTGAATAATAAACTGAGGAGCTGATTCAAAAAAGGCCTCGAACAGAAGAAAAAAATTACTGGTTTTGAGAAGAACAAGATGTTCCTTTTCCTCGTCAGTGGTTTCAGAACGAACAGGTTGGATTTGCTTGCTCCGCCAGAGTTTCTTTAGATAGGAAATTAGCGTTCCTACATTCAACAAGGCTGGAAAGAATGGATGACCAAAAAAAAGTATAGCTTCGATCCTTTTCGCGAGACTGGCATTGCGTACGTCAAGCCATTTAAGATATAAACAAAATAAACATGGTAAAATTATGAAACAGAGCCCCAAAACGAACCCTGTCGCTTGACCTGCGTGGTAAAATTCCACCAGTGTAAGAATATCGGTGATGGGATCGGCAAAGCTTAAGATGGTTCCAAGAAGAGCAAAGAAAATATCGTACCATTTTAGTTCTTTCCTCGCCATTGCTTTTACCTTTCTGGATGACTAATAAATAGGTGCCTCCTGTCTAAGTATAGCTGCGTATTGTGAACTGTTTGACCCTTAAATGCTTTGTGGTCAACGGCGTTATTGATAAAATCAGCTAATGAACCTATTTTCCATGAATACCGCGCTCTTGATAGTCTCCTTGGAAGTAGTTCATTTAGTAACTTTTCAAAAGGATAAAACGATGAAAGTCAGAGCTAATTTCTGATTATATCTGAACTTGGCAGTGATGTTGCCCCGGCATAGTAGAATTCCAGAACAGGGTATGGAAGGGTGGGGCGGGGGAGGGGTCTGGATCACGAATCGCAAGTTAAATTTCCGTACATTCACGAATCACGCTACCTTTTGGAGTCATTTCACGAATCACGCGATTAGGTGAGGAATCGATCAAGTTCATCAATGCAGCAATGATTCTTAGTGGTTGCTAGACTACTAAAGGCAAGAGTTGGTCTTAAATCTGTTAAATGACCCCGTGATTGGTAGGAAACAAAAAATATGGTGATCAAACTAGCGATCTTTTGCTTTGTTTTGTTGGACGGACACAAAGTTGACTGTCAAAGAAGGTTATTGTGATAAAATCGAAGCTCTACTGGAGCAATACAATCAAGCCCCCCGTAGAGTGATAAACAGAAATTGAAGCTCTACTAGCAGTCTCTTATTTTTCTTTTGAGTCACGTGGCAGAAAATAAAGTTCTTATTTTATATTCATTATTAGCTATCACAAAGCAACCATTCTCTCACTTCTTAAAATAGTCTCAAAGCATATTAATACGTCCTCACTTCCTAGTGGTCTCTACGCTTTGGTGTATAAACTTATAAATTTGAGCCGAAATGATTTCCAGTACAAAGATAAGAAAATGTTGAACAACAGTCATTTCTTGTACAAGCATGTAAGCGGAGATTTATACTTCCGTAAATGCTAACTGTGCATAAAACACATCGGTGAAATAAGAAGTATTATTATTCATTCAAAATATTTCCCCGATTCTGATTGGCTAAAAGCACACTTATAATTATAATTCACCATAACCAGCATTCATTAATTGTTAATTTACCTTGAAGTATTCCGCTTCCGTCTACTAGACTTGGAAATTCATGGCTCTAAACGTCTTGTGTGGGGATGGAAGAGGCTACGACTCCTCCGCCTCCCACTTTGTTTATTCTAGTGCGAAGTTGACTTCTGGGTTTGTTCCCAGATCTTTACTTCTGCAGTCAGCCTTTTCTCTTAAAATCCGTGTAGTTATTATCTCAGCCAGCGCGATTTCAAACTACGACTTTCTGTTACAATAAAGGATTGGGACCAGACAAGAAAAGACTTACGCCGTCTTTTATCGCGGCTTACGGCTTCACCGCTCGCCGCTGGCGTGCTTGGGTTTCGCGTGCAGTAACTTTGCAAAGAAAAATAAGACACTGCGCGCAGTCTAAATGAGTCACAAAGGTCACGCATGGTCAACTATGGAACATAACAATGGACTCGGTTACGCTATATAACAATGACAAAAGACCTTCGAACCATCTTGACAGGCAATTTACATGTACTCGTGTAGGCCTATCCAATTTTCACGACATTACATGATTACATCTGTTTTCTCGGTAGAAATCTCGATTCACGGACTAAAATGTTGGAGGATCACGCGTCACAGCGAATATATAATTCACGACTGTACTTCATGAGTTTTCCCGATTCTAGCCTGTGTAGCATGGCGGTTTTGTGGGGAGCACGACTGAGCGGCAAAGCCACAAAACGCACGTAAAGCGCGCGCGAAGAAGCGGCGAAGCTCGCGCCCCAGTCTCCTCGCGGTTTCTCTTTATTACTTTGCGCGCCCCCAAAAACCGCCGTGCTACGCAGGCTATCCCGATTCACGCTCTGTTTAGTGGTCAATTCACGGATCACGCGAAACCCCTTCCAGATCCTGCCAGAAGTTTAATTTATTAGTGGTTGAGCTACATGGTCAGAAGAAAGTTGGTTAAAACTGATTGCTGCGAGCCTTCAGACAGGTTTGTCTGGTTCTGTGGGTGTCTTGTCGTTATTAAGGGGTTGGAACCTTGATTCAATTACGTTTGTCTGAACTGATTTTTAACAATTATGCCTAGCGGTGTCTTATTGCGCTAATTACGTTTATACGTTTTGCACATTGGGGCGCGTGGAAACGGTAATTTTGAACTATTTTCGTATGTCTGTAAACTGGCCAATAAAGACCCAAATCACAAACAACTCATTTATATTGTATGACTCCCTTATAGTCTTTTATCCCATAGCTATTAATTGAGCGTACTAAGGGTCGGTTATTTAGAAAATATGTATGTCAGTTTTTCGTTTCATTAGATTATCGGTTTTTCTATCCATAGTTTATAAAGAAAACTGACGAATAAAATGTCTAGGAATAGAGTATAAGAACTAGTATAATGGGACTAAGATCAGTTTTTTTTGTATTTCCAGTTATCTAGCCAAGGGTATTCTCGATCAAAGGACTCTTGAAACGGTACCAACGATAATGGCTTGCAATTTCTGTTCCCGCTGCCAAATCTACCCATATGTCCATGAAAGAGTACCAGGTATGGGGGAAATCTATGAAATAAAATTAAACAATAGGCGCACGTTGATGGTTTTCTTGCTTGTATTTGAGGGAAACGATTAACGTTACGAAACTATAGCAAATGCATATTCTTTTTAATATTTATTGTCTTTCAAGATTTTGCTTGAACACTATACTTGATATGTAATTCATGCGGGCAGCCGTATCAAAAGAAGAAATCTAGCCCTTACAGCTTGTCCAAGCATATTCCAACTGGTTTTGACTCTTCTGGCCAACTCAAGCTCTCTATAACTTAGCTTACACATAAGCAGGTAGAACTAGTTCCCCTTTAAATTAAGTCTCACACAACTGTAATCCGTATCGGCTTAAAGACGGAAAATACATGAACATAACTTTCGACCAGCTTGCTCACGGACTCGACGAAATTTTCAAGTCCTATCTTGAAGGCTGAGGTCCTTGTAGCTGACGTGTTAAACCACAGTAGCCAGGGTAATATAAAACTCAAGTTGCAAAGAAAAAAAATCTAAATATTAACGAGATCAACTTTTTAAAAATACAACTGTTCCTGTTTCAAAACGCCTCTTTATGCACTGATTTCACAAAGTTTTGTAGAAAGTTGAAAGGTTTCCCGGTTCAAGCAAGGTGCAACAATGAACGCAAATTCAAATTGCGCTGGTGGGAAAACCTCTAGCCCTGTTTTGACGTTAGCCGTTTTTATTTTGAAGTTTGATCAAATCCCCCTCACCACCCCTCCCCCCGACAAGATCCGCCTCAGAAAATACAGTACGCTCTTGTATTTTTTAGGAAAAATGAAATAGTAACGAATTGTTAATTTAAAAGAGGGAGAGTAAACAATAACACTGATCAAGAGAGCTGCTGATATTCATGTTGATATAAGTGTTTGAGTTTGATTTCTTAATCAGAATCGCCTTGCAAGTTCATCACCTCCTCACCCCACCTCCCCCCCTCCTCTACCCTAACGCTGTTCTTCTAAATATGGTCAAAAAGGGGGTGTGCATGGAGAAAATGTCAAGGCGCGATTTTCCAGCGGTAAAATTTAAATATGGCGGAATTAGAAGAGGCCGAATTAAAACTATCACGCTGTTTTGAACGTCAGAGAAGAGGTAAAATTAGTCTTTCAGAAAGAAAGAAAAATAGAAATATTTGATTAATCATGTAAAGTGCATTTTATTGCATTTCAGGCAAACGATAATGAGCTTAAAGCTGCTCACAGACACATGTGCATGTTACATCAATCTGACAAACAGATCAAGATTCCTGCGGAAAAGAAAGTAAAGTTTAAAAAAGCTTAGGCCCTGTTTTCACTAACGAAAATTCTGTTTCCTTTGCCTAAAAATTTGGCAACAGGGAACCATTTCAGTTGAGATCATTAAATAAAAAATTTAATGTTCTCAACTGTCACCAAATTTAGTTTAAAGATCAGGAAGATGGCGTCGAGAAAATTTGAAGGCCTACAATTTTTTGTCAAACGACAAACTCCTCTCTTCCTTAACAGCTGTCCTTCACCATGTTGTACAAAATGGTTCTTTCACCGAAACTTAAAAACATGCAGCCGTTTCTGGAAACCTTGTTAATATGACCATCTCCTCCTGGGAATTTTCCCGAAAAAAGTGTTTTCAACTAATTGTCGAGCCATTTGCTGTTTTTGGGAAAGCTTTTAGGATCGCGGCTTAGGGGCGAATGGGTTAATACCATCAGAGTTCCATGGCTTCTGGGTGGTCGCCTGAAGGATTTTTTCACTGTTGACATTGTAATTTAGCACTAAGATTAAGTGAACAGTTAAAAATCGTGCCAGTTCACCTGCTAATCCTCTATAGTGGCTAATAATAAAGCAATAGACCACACTTTCTATGGGTCTACCGGCGTGGTAACCCACGCGGTATGTCGGGAGAACATGAGAAAAGCTTGTAAATCACGAGCCAAAGGCGAGTGATTTACAAACTTTTCGAGTGTTCTCCCAACATCCCAGGTGTTTTATCACACCGGTAAAACCATAGAAATTAAGTGTGGTTTATTGCTTTTATAAAATAACTTTAAGTTTTCTATGAGTTTACTGGCACAATAAACCATAGGTTTTTAACCAGTCAGAATGCACGTACTATCTTAGTTATTTTATAATTATAGTGATAGTATAAACAACAGTTTGTTTGCAATTGTTTTGACAGATTGCTGTAGAGTTATACAGTAAATTGAAAAGGCTATGAAGGTATGGTGCATACATGAATGTGCTACAGTTAATGTATTAATAATAATAATAATAGATAGTAAATTAAAATCTTAATGCAGGTAGTTGCCATTACCCATGGGTTGTTTTCAGCCGAGACCTAGCACCGCCCATTGAATAAGCACTGGGGGAGTGCAATCAAATGTTTCTGTTAGTTATACTGGTAACTTAAAAGAAGCAATTCTTTTCACCTTACAAATAAATGACACCCTCAAATAAGCACCACATTGAATAAACACCATATTTAATGACTGAAAAATTAAAAGCGCTGTGCACAGATGATGTCATGAAAAGGTGACCCATAGCAAGACTCAAACAAACATGGGTCATTTCTACAAGAGTTCGCAAGTGTGCTGTTTGAAAACAAATAGTTTGCAATCAGTTCTGTTTGCACTTTTCATATTTTTAGGAGTATTCTAGTTTCAAAATTCGAGAAAGACCCAGGAAAATATAATGTAGACACAAATCAAAACATTAGCTTAAGTACAAAGACCTATCAAGGATTGAAGTAGAGCGGATTATGAGTGAGTGTCTTGATACCTTATCGCAGCCCCTCCAAAAAATTATGAGCGCCCCAAACTCGCAAAATACTTTCCAATAAATCACCCCTCCAAATACAACCCGCCAGGGATTTGTACTCAGAAATTACACTCAAATTCAAAATAAAACAAAACAGAAACTGTACAGTAACAGTACTGGTAATAGTTCACTCTTTACAGAACTCAGCAAGCACAACTGGCATTTGAAAGACGCTAAGATAGAATTTAATGTAACTTGGAAGATCTTAAAGCAAGCCGCAGCTTTCAATCCTGCTTCAAATTGCTGTATATACGTAATTTGTGCCTATGGGAAAAATCATTTGCAGACCTGACCTGGCGTGCTTGAACAAGTGAAATAAACTTGTAACTTACTGCAGGCACATGTGCAAGTTTCTTCTTAGCAGCATTACATCTTCCATTGTCACGCAAAAGTTTTTTATTCAAATCCTAACAAACTTTTCATTGGCAACTTTATCTGAGGAGTGCCCATATGCGTCGAAAGGGGTAGGGGATAGCGAAAAAGGGGAAAAGGGACGGGGTAGGGGAGAGAGGGGAAGCAACGCCTGCTATAAGATCCCCTTTTATTCATTTCTGTGGACGCTCCTGATTGGCTGAGCTGTAATGAGTAACTTATTGGCGTGTATCCTGGCGTGTATTAGTGTGAGAGACAAACGTGACGAAGGTATCAAGAAAATGTGTTCTACTGGCATAAACTTTGGAAGATCAAAATTACTCCAATCATGTAGCAACTTCACGATAAAACCCAAACTAAAACCAACTGTAACGGCTTGTTTAGCACGCAGAGATGCTCAGTAGGTTTTGTATACTGCATTTGTCCATACACCGAGCAGCGATTCAAAGCGATTGCGATTCTTGCCAGACATCTGCAATGCTGATATTCAAAAGACCTCCTTTTCCGCAAAAACATATACTGTATTGAATGGAGTTTTAAATGGTTTGCAAAGAGAGAGCTGAAGCTTTGGTAAAAATTGTCCATTGAGCTTTTTGACAATACTCCTTTACTTTCATTATTCGCGTCTCAGGCTGGCCAGTGTTCTGTTCTTTGTGACCATCACGGTGCTTGATGAGGTTGTAAGATAAAAGGTCTTGTGTATGCACACGAAACTGATGATTGTTTGTCGTAGACTGCGAGCAGTAAAAAAATGAGAGACTGCTTGTAGTCTATATTTGTCGTGTTTGCTGCGGGAGCAAGAACAGTAAAAATGTTTCATTTCACTCGATTATGATATCACTTGACAAAAGCGTCTCAACTTGACAATTTTCGGTAAACAAAGTAATTAAGTTCGGACCATGCTGAGAAGCCCCGTACTTGTGATTGGTCACGTATTGACAGTGACATCAACGGATTAGTTGAGAAAATGTTGGGCGGATTACAAAAACACCGGCTCTTATAGCAGGCACTCCCTTCCCTTTCCCCTCTTTCGTGCTTTTCTCCCTCCCCCTCTCCCTCCCCTTTTTGCGCCTGCCACGCAGGCTAGTATGCCGTGGGGTACGAAACTAACTAGTAATAAAATTCCAAGTCAGATCTCACGTTGACACCAGATAACCTAGATTACTATGCACTCTGCCGATGGGCATGCATACATATCAACTGGTGTCAAGAAACATTTTATGTTTTTAGAAGAACTAAATCGCACAATTTGTGAAAATGGATTAAATTTCAGACTTCTCTGTATCTACTTCTTTAAAAACATTTCCCAGCTGCCTGGTCACTTTATAAAACACAGCATACTTTGCTTTCTTGCTGGATTTCCTGCATTTATTCAGCGACTCTGACAACTTTTTCAGGGATTTTTACTGCCTCTTACGCTCTTCCCAGCTGCAACTCTTGCTGTTTACCATTTCCTGATAAAAATAAACGAAGAAAACATTTTTTTGACTCAACACTCAGTAAACACGCATACAAAGCCTTTGAGTGAGAAGTAGACTGTCTGAGTCATAAGGGGGTCTCGTCTGATGTAAGCTATTTTTAGAATCTGCACAGCACTAAAAGTACTATGGCAATAGTTATTATTTGAGTAAACATGGCAATGCAATGCTCCAAGCTCACCTGTTTGCAACCTAAAGTTATAAAAATGGTCACCAGACATAAAACATTGATCGCCATTTAAAAAAAAAAATAATAATAATAATAATAATAATAAAAACATGCTTGATGCAATGTTACATGTACATGAAAGGTTTTACCACTGACCACATTAATTGCTGGTACTTCACTTTCACGATTGTTTTATCTCCTACAGTAATACTCTAGTGTGTCTTAGATTACAGCCTGTTTCTCTGCATTGATAGGAAAGAAAACATTAACTTTAGAAAGACCTTTAACACTAGCTGATAAAAGAACTTGGTACATCTTGGCACATGACTGCCAAACAAAGGTCACAAAGTTGATGACTGTCTTTTGCTGCAAGTTTAGTTGCCAAATTTTTTTACCCTCCATGGCAACCAAAATGGTCACAGCTTAGATCAACGCTGTAATGACTGAAAAGACTAGAAATGGAGCATCTATGTACATCTGGTTTTAACCCTTTTTTCATGGGTTTTTAGTTCTAAATAATCCTGAAACAAGAAGTATTTAGGATGTGTTTGACAGAAGGAACTGGATGTAGGATAGGACGCAAGTAGTTTAAGGCCTGGGTCAGCTGGGTCTAATAGGTTTACCTTTGAAAAATTATTTATTTTCTAGAACTTTGGCACAGATAATGGAGCTGAATAAGAATTTGGCACACATTAAGAAATTATCATCCTTCACATTTTCAAGTATAAAATTAATATTGATATGTCATGTGACCATTTTGCTTTATAATCTTGTATAATTGACAAAATTAATATTATTGGTGATGGGTTTAAGAAAAGAAATTGAGTGATAACATTTTTCTCATTCATATTAAATCTTTCTAACACTTCTCGTTTGGAATAACCATCCATTGCACTTCGATAAAAAATTATGAGGAATAACATCATTTTCAATGCCTTCATTTAACCTTGAATTATTTAAAAATTTAAATTTTGAACTTCATGTACATTCATTCCAAACATAGAAAGTGAGGTGTATTTATCCTGATCTATGAGAAAAACCAATCACTATTCATTTGAACAAAGTAAATTTGCCACCAATTTGCCAATTTCCTCTATTTTCAATTTTTGGTCGCATGACATGTCACTTGACCATAATTAAGCACTAAGGCCCGGTTAAGGCGCTGAACTTTTTAAGAGCCAAACCTAATTTGAATTAAGGCTGACCCAAATTATTTAGGCCAGCTGAATTGATTTAGACGCCATTCTTAATTGCCACTGAACTAAAGTCGAAAGGTAAAAATTATGTTCATTTTGGTCACTGCTTGCAACTAAATATGTTATTAATAATAATTTATGCATTAGGTTTGGTACATGAAAAGTTCGGGGTCTAAATCAAAGGTGTTCCAAAGTCACTCCATAGGCTGGGCAAAAAGAATGGCTGAGCTGTTCCAAATTGAAGTGTGCAGGAGTTCCTAATTGATTCAGAGGCCGAACTTTTCATGTACTTGATTCAATGTATTAGGGTCAGCTCATCAAAAGTTTGGCATCTGAACTGGGCCTAAGGCACAAGAAGTCCTCAAGATTTACTTTTGGGGAAAATTTCATATTCTTTGTTCCCAGCCTCCAAGCGAAAGATAATCACTGTCATTCAATGTTATTATAATATGCTCCGAACACACTGTCAACCCAGGCCTTAAAACCCTTGAGGAGTTAACATTGAATGGTTCAGAGAGAGACATTTTGCCTCTTGTAACTGAAACTGAAATAAACTAATTTTACTCTCTTCTCAGGTTATTTAAAGTTGAAGAACACCTGCTGATGTAAGTAAGATAACATTAGCCTGACCTGTCCCACATTCTGCTACAGTAAACAAACACAATGAAATGTGCAGATTTGCACAAAATTATGAAACAGGAGATGGACTAATTGCCGATTTTAGTCATCTGTTTGTCGCCTCTAAAGAATCCCAGACTGAAAAGTGACATAATACTATGGTTATGCTTCATATATTGATGACTCATCTTTCCATCCAAGAGGAGGTGATGGATCATTTATAGTGCTTTGAGGTCCCCGAGGGGTACTCCCTATAATGGCCTATACGGGGAGGCTCCGCCCCAAAGAGGTAACTTTTTCAGGCTTCAGGTATATGAAAGGGTAGGGAATTCTGTCATTTGGGTCAGTGAAAAGGCCCAAACAGCCTAACAGATGAATTTTATGGCTTCATAAAGTCAAGAAAACATTCTATTTTTGCGATTGGTTCCTATTTCAATGAAAGTGCATTTACAGCAGTTAAAAGGGATACAGATAGAGTTCTAAACAAGGTATATGAAATGGGTACCATCTGTCAATAGAAGGTATACGAAAGGGGTACATACCTTTTTAGTGACAAAATGGTATTTTAAAGGATACGAGGTTGGACCTCAGGGCAGAGCCTCCACAAATAAATATTTGTTGAGAACCTTCCCCCCCTCCCCCGTTCCCGGCGTGAGGTCTTCCTTTTTCCCTAAAAATGCTCTACAATTTACTGTATTTCCTCAAATGAGCACCCATGCTATAATAGGTGCACTTCCCAAATACACTGACCCTGTAGGCTAAATATCAAACAAGTGCTCCTCTTGAATAAGCAACCCACCCATCCCTAAAATACACTTTCTTAAGTTACCA
>BOPM01000747.1:36647-49463 GCA_022179025.1 Porites australiensis
AAGTCATGAGTCCCAGTTCAAAAGACATACAATGAGTCCCTGGGTCTTTTGTAACCACATAGTTAATCCGAAGACAGACTCCAAAACTCTGTATTTCAGTTTACTGAAATATACTGGGTAAAAATATACTCCTTCTATTGTAAAGCACAACAAAGACTAAAGGAAATAAGCGTCATTTAACAACAGCCACAGAAATCACACAAACAGGATATTCTACAGAAACACCTTCAGATCAATCAATCAATGTTTGTGTCCAACGGGATGCATACCATTAATAATTTTGCATCTTTGGGGATTTTTGTGTCAGGAACGCGGCACACAGAGGTAAAAAATACAAACAACAAAATGATATTAATTTATGTTGATACTGTACTGTGCAATGTGGTGCAAAAACGATGTTCATATGTTGTTGTACATTCTGTACAGTGTGGGGCTGGTCCAGTCAAAAGTAAAATCAAAGAAAAATCTATTGAAAACCCGTGGATAATTGTTTAGAAAATCCAGTTGCTCCCTCCCTTAAAAAAATATCTTTGACCTCAGAGCTTCCATGCCACTCTATCTCACAAATGAACACAGGCTACTTCTCATAGAAGAGAACTGGTACATTCTATAATGAAAACTACTGATAGAAGGTACAGGTTGTACATTTCCATGCCTTTATAAATTTTCAAAATTATTATGATTGATCATAATTACCAGCTGCATGCGATTCATTTTAAGCAAAAAGAAAACTGAGAACTATTCCAGTTTTATGGACACCACTTTGAGTAAACAAGTGTTGAAAGGCGCAGGTCACATAAAACGTTAAGCCGTTAGGGTCCCTAAAGGACCTAAAAATAAAGTTCCTGTCGCTTAATTTTCACAAGCGTGCGTGTACAGTATGTACTTAAATATATGCGCGTAAATAAAAAAGAGGCAGTGTGTGGAAGGTCACGCATAAATGTAAAAGTTGAACCTTTCTCAACTAAACTTAATGCACGATATTATTGGCAACGTTCTTCCTTTGTTGTTACCAGAAATTTAAAGCGCCTCATTGCTTATGATGAAGATACTTGTGGCGCATATACTCGACTTATGTCTTTTTGATAGAATCAACAGGGAGTGTCAATGCTTTCGTAGCGAACATGAAAGTGACAACCCCGTTCCCAGGGTTCTCTCACGAGTATGCGTGAATGAATGTACAACTCAGGGACCCTTCAGCAACAACGGGCTATGTCGTTTTCATATCAGGCAGTCAGTTCGGGTCGGAACAGTAGAGCCAATCTCTCTCAACACAAAGTGAGCGAGTGACACATTTGCATATCGAAACCTATCACAAAAACCCTTTGGGTATCTATGTGTTAAAAAATTGATTTACAGTGAGGGTACATTACAACATTATTTATTGCTACTGTTCAACATTTTTCTCGTCTTAATAAATTTTAACAATTCTGGCCTCACTTACATAAGATGTTCAAAGTGAAAAGTTTATGTAGGATGAGTTAGTCAGTCATCTGATGTATCCTAGTTACATCAATGACAATGATAAAATAGTATTATATAAATTATGTTAGAAAATGTGCTTGACCGAATTCTCGAAAACCACTAAAAAGGGTCCTTGAAAAGTGGCCAAAAATATGTGCAAACATGTTCCCTTACTTAAAATGCAGCAGCATGAAACCCTGGGGAAAGGGTTCGAGAACAAGTAACATTGAAGACCTTGATATTTTTAAAACTACAGTACTTCAAATAGAAGCTACTGGTAATTTTAAAAGCTTAAAAAGGATGCAAAAAATAAGTGCAATTAATACTATAATATGCATTGTATTATAATCTGCAGTTATTCCAAAATTATGTAGAATTGAACAACTGTTAGTAACCATGTAAAATATTTGACAAAGGAAGCAAAACCAAAAAAATTGATCACAACTACCCACATGTCTCTAAACTGTGCCATAAGATTTATATTAAAATTTCTGAGATTTTCTAATTTTGTTACCACACTGTACTTTATTGGGAAATTTTGGAAACTAACAGTCATTGTGGTTTCATGTGTGTAAGTTGATATTGTATGCTGATCATACAACGTTACCAGTCTGTACATGTATGCTTGTGTTGTATTTTTATTATTCATAGGTTGTTGACACTCCAGGAATCCTCGACCATTCATTAGAAGAAAGAAACACGATAGAAATGCAGGTTAGAAAGTTTGTCAATGATGTAAGTCTTCTGTTACAAATCATTGTGATTTTAGTTAAAAAGAAAGATCTAAACGTTTACCTGAATTTTTTAGGCAATTACTGCCCTTGCGAGCGGGAATTCTCTACGTGATGGACATTTCAGAGCAGTGTGGTCACACTCTTGAGGAACAGATAGAGCTGTTTAATGGCATTAAACCTCTGTTTGCAAACAAACCCTTGCTGGTGATCTTAAACAAAATTGATGTGGTTAGACCTGATGAGTTTTCTGAGGAGAAGAAAGAGATGATGAAAGTTTTTGATCAAGAAGGTAATATTCTGCTTGATCTTCATAACATTGCAGTACTGTACCATGCTGCAGTACAGTCCACCTACTTTACCACAGTTGACCCAGGAAACCCTTAATGCTCTGATAATCATCTCAGTATCATTATCATCATCATCATCATAAAAATCTTTATATTGGTGATTATGATCATGATCATCACCATCATCATCACTACCACCACTGTCATCATCATCATCATCCTTTAACTGCGAGCATTAGCTTTCCATTTGTGGGACATTGTGAAAAGTAGATGTGTGAGAGGAGTCGTGAGAAGGGGCAGTTGGGGGAGAGAAAGAAGAGCTTGCAACGATCACTCATTATTTTCATTTCTACCCCAGGCTCCCCCAAGCATTAAAACTGTCACTGCTAACGTGCCACAGATTAAAAAGTCACGTTAAGACAGCCAAGGCCACAGAGCATTTATTTCTTTATTAAATTGCTTTCTCAACAGCTTTCCACTGCATCAAAGCAATGTTTTTGACCACTGATGTGTTTTTTTTTATCCTCTGGTCATCGAAATACAATGGTCCCGTACGGATAAGAAGTCAATACTTAGATTCTCATTTTGTTTACATTTTAAATGTCATCCATAGTCAGAAGACTACACTCCCCGTCACAATCACCAGTTTTTGAAACACAGTATATTTTTGTCTGTTTCCGACTGGAGAAGAGCTTTTTCCTGGACGTGGTTCTCTTACGTTTTACTCCTCAGTTGCTTCCTACTCTTTTTATTGACCTTCTTGACAGTCAGCTGCTAATTCTTCGTCTTCTACACTGTCACGTACCAGTTTCTGAATTTTCTACCCAGTGGAGTTCAATTAGGCGAAAAAAGCAACGTTGGAAGGCACTGCATGAACCACACGCTCAAATCTATCCTCACTTTCACTCTTCTCATTTTCAGAACTAAACAAGGCAGTTGATACAAACAAATACAACTGATGAAGGGTTCTGATTTTCTGATAATCCTCAGCTCGCAACATTTTATTGGCAACACTTTCACGCATACAACTTTGTGAGAATTACACACAGACGAAAGTTGTCTTTCACAGAAGGAGAAAGCGATTTTGTGCCTCTACCAGTCTTCTTTTTCAAAGTGAGTTCAGCAATCGCCGACATAACACAGGTTTTGGTGATACTTCATTTGCCCTGATCTAGACAGGCCTGTTATCAATCAACTTTGATTTCCGGAACATCATTTTTCTCTTCCTCTGGGCAAAGTACATGTACAAATGAAAATTTATGATAGATTGTTGCAAGCTCTCCTTTCCTTGGCCTCTCATGGCTTTGTCGCTCGCTCTCTTGCGCATTCTCGTGTGGCTCACTTGGCTCGCCTAAAGAGGAGAGCTTGTCCACAGGCTACATCATCCTCATCATTATCCTAAACGGTTAACTTAGAAGTTAGGTTTACTTGACTTGTGTAAACATCGCAAGTCTCTCCCCCATAATTAGAACTTGCTATATTAAGGCAGTGTATGTTTGTACATTATTGAAATTTTTTCTGTGTATGAACAGAGAAAGAACATAGAGGTAAACTCCTGGCTGTTTCTGTAGGTGTTACCCTTCTGCCAATGAGTACAGTTAGTGAAGAAGGCGTGATGACTGTCAGAAATGAGGCTTGTGATCAGCTGGTAGCTCAGAGAGTTGAAATAAAGATGAAGAGCAAAAAAACATCAGATGTCATGAACAGACTTCCTGTTGCCATGCCAACACAGGGAGATCAGAAAGAGAGACCACCCTGCATTCCTCAGGTAATGCCGCACTATCCCGAACATCTTATTAAAGAACTGTAGTCAATCCCTAAAGCCCGCGGTGATCAGTATCGACTTTCTTTCCAAGGAATCAATGTGTAATTTAATAAAGAAATAGTGAGAGTTAGGGCATTGATCACATAAGAAAATTGTCTTGGTAGGTTAACACTGGTTGTACAAGAAATAGGTGAACTCTCATGGAAGTTTGTGCTGCTTAGTATGGACTCCGTTACTGCGCTTTTCACAAATATGCAAGCTTTCTAGTTCAAAAGCCGCCTTCACAATTGCGTTTTTTGCTGCCCTCAATCATAACTACACTTTTACCATCACAAGCAATGAACCTTGAAAAACAGAAACACACAAAACGGATCGAAATCTGCCAATCACAGATCACAAACCATGACCTTTTGAACCCATTTAAGTAAAGTTCTGTTTCCTGAGAGGTCCGCTAAGATGATTGACGGCAGCGAAAAACACAAATGTTAGTTGGCTTTTGAACTTCGGAGTTCACGTGTTTTTGAAAAACGCAGTAATGTAGAAAAAATACCACACTAGATGACTGTTTGTTTTATTGGCATAAACAGCACCAACCATGCACAAACATTGAGTTCTGTGTAAATAGAGAGTGAACACATCACATTTTTGTTTGCATTGTCCCTTTTGGAGAGCTTAAAGATAAACAAAGAGTACTAAATAAAAAAGTGTACAAAGAAAGCCCAGGTTTTAGTGGATTTTTCTATCAGGCTATTGAATTCTCTTCTTAACTTGCGTAATGGGCAAGTGAAGTTTTTGGGGGAATTCAAATTACAGAAGAACTGTGCTTAAGTTATTATGCAACGCCTGTAGCTATACTTTTCCCCAATGGCAAGCTGTAAAACTGACTTTCTTTGCACCCTGCTTCATAGTGCCTTACTGACAAATGTGCATGAAATAAATCATATATGAGAACTGTGAAAATGACATTTAAAAAATGAAAAATGATCGTTGCAGGTATGATTTATGATTTTCATACATTGTAGCTTAGTTGGTTAGAGTGTCGCACTGGTATTGCGAGGTCATGGGTTCAAATTTCATGGAAGTCCTGAATCTTTTTCAGGCTTCTTACGCAATTGCATAAATTGCGTTCACAACTGCGAGGATCGTTCTTCATTTGTTTTATATATTACTGTTAGTAACCATTCTGTCAAGGTGATTGTAATACATGTATTTATTAGATCTATACTGTGTCACATTGCAAGAAATTATGTCCACAGAGAGAGTTTCGATTGTCTTATAATACTGATTCAAACTTTATTTTTGCTACTTCATATACAGGCTGTACTGGACAAAAGGCAGGCTATGGTTGTTGAAGGAGCCCAGCCCAAGCGCAAACTGGCCAGAGAACTGGAGATTGAGATGGGAGAAGATTACTACATAGATATGCGGGAGCATTGGGATCTGGAAAAAGGTGACGAGAAACATGATATTTTACCAGAGATTTACCTTGGAAAGAATGTGGCTGACTTCATTGATCCAGATATTATGAAGGTGAGGTTTCAACTTGGAGTTGGAGTGCTAAAGTTTCAATTTCTTTATGTGAAAAGTAACAGGTCAAACCAAGAGAAGAGCCCTAAGCACGACTTTGTGTCCTTTTTTAATCCGCCTAATCTGAGATTTGTATATGTCACTACAATAAATGAATTAATTATTTAATAATTGGTTAGATGTGTTTACAAAAAATCAGTCAATCGATCAATCAATCAATAGACTTGGCAATACAAATGAAGGCCATTTCCTAGTTCCAAAAACTCTCACTTTCAAAATGAGGCTAAATGCAAAACCTTTCTTGTGAAAACGAGTTTTATTTGCATGATAACAAAACTCATTTTCATATCAATGCCTTTGCGCTTACGGGGCTGCAAATAACAGTCGGTCATCAGACATTGGCTGACCAAAATTTTCTAGTTTAGTGTCCAATTCTCCATGCGCCTTACCACTAGGTGGATGTGGGACCTTTTTGTTATCACAAAAGTAAAATATTTGAATTTCTTTCATTACAGAAATTAGAAGAGTTGGAGAAAGAAGAGGAACTGCGCGAGGCTGAAGGGCTTTATGACTCAGAACCAGTAAGAGAGTGTCTTAGAGATTTTTGGATCATTATCATCATTTTGCCTAAAGTGAGACGTAAGTGTTAATGTTGGCCTGTAGTAAATCTTGCCAAGATTCCCGTGGTAATTCTTACCAAGATTCCCGTGGTAACTCTTTCCAAGATTCTTGCAAAGATACCTATAGTAAAATTCCCAAGATTCTTGCCAACATACCCATAGTAAATCTTACCAAGATTCTTGCCAAGAAATCCAAAGCAATTATTACCAAGATTCTTGCCAAGATACCCATAGTAGTTCTTACCAAGATTCTTGCCAAGATGCATATAGTAAAATTCCCAAGATTCTTCCCAACATATCCAAAGTAAATCTTACCAAGATTCTTGCCAAATATCGAAAGCAATTCTTACCAACATTCTTGCCAACATACACCTTGTAATTCTTACCAAGATTTTTGCCAAGATTTCCGTGATAATTCTTGCCAGGATACCCATACTCATTCTTACCAAGATTCTTGCCAAGATACCTATAGTAAATCGTACCAAGATTCTTGCCGAGATACCCATAGTAATTCTTGCCAAGATTTGTGTGGCAATTCTTGCCGAGATTCTTGCCAAGATCCCCGCGGTAATTCTTACCAAGATTCTAGCCAAGATTTCTGTAGTAATTCTTACCAACATTCTTGCCAAGTTTCCTCTGGTAATTCTTGCCAAGATTCTTGCCAAGATTACCCTAGTGATTCTTACCAAGATTCTTGCCAAGATACCCATACTAATTCTTACCAAGATTCTTGCCAAGATACCCATATTAAATCTTACCAAGATTCTTGCCAAGGTACCTATAGTAAAGCTTACCAAGATTCTTTCCAAGATTCCGGTGGTAATTCTTGCCAAGAATCTTGCCAAGATTTGGGTGATAATTCTTGCCAAGATACCCATGCTAATTCCTACCAAGATTCTTGCCAACATACCCATAGTTAATCTTACCAAGATTCTTGCCAAGATAACCATAGTAATTCTTACCAAGATTCTTGCCAAGATTTCTGTGATAATTCTTGCCAAGATACCCATAGTAAATCTGACCAAGATTCTTGCCAAGATACCTATAGTAAATCTTACCAAGATTCTTTCCAAGATTCCCGTGGTAATTCTTGCCAAGAATCTTGCCAAGATACCCATACTAATTCTTACCGAGATTCTTGCCAAGATACCCATAGTTAATCTTATCAAGATTCTTGCCAAGATAACCATAGTAATTCTTACCAAGATTCTTGCCAAGATACCTAAAGTAAATCGTACCAAGATTCTTTCCAAGATTCCCGTGGTAATTCTACCCAAGATTCCTGTGGTAATTCTTGCCAAGATTCCTGTAGTAATTCTTACCAAGATTCTTGCCAAGATACCCATGGTAAATCCTACCAAGATTCTTACCAAGCTACTGATAGTAAATCTTACCAAGATTCTAGCCAAGATACCCATATTAATTCTTACCAAGGTTCTCTCCAAGATACCTTCAGCAAATCTTACTAAGATTCTTACCACGATTCCCCTGGTAATTCTAGCCAAGATTATAGCCAAGTTACCCATAGTAATTCTTACCAAGATTCTTTCCAAGATACCTATAGTAAATCTTACCAAGATTCTTGCCAAGATACCTATAGTAAATCTTACCAAGATTCTTGCCAAGATACCCATGGTAAATCCTACCAAGATTCTTACCAAGCTACTGATAGTAAATCTTACCAAGATTCTAGCCAAGATACCCATATTAATTCTTACCAAGGTTCTCTCCAAGATACCTTCAGCAAATCTTACTAAGATTCTTACCACGATTCCCCTGGTAATTCTAGCCAAGATTATAGCCAAGTTACCCATAGTAATTCTTACCAAGATTCTTTCCAAGATACCTATAGTAAATCTTACCAAGATTCTTGCCAAGATACCTATAGTAAATCTTACCAAGATTCTTGCCAAGATACCCATGGTAAATCCTACCAAGATTCTTACCAAGCTACTGATAGTAAATCTTACCAAGATTCTAGCCAAGATACCCATATTAATTCTTACCAAGGTTCTCTCCAAGATACCTTCAGCAAATCTTACTAAGATTCTTACCACGATTCCCCTGGTAATTCTAGCCAAGATTATAGCCAAGTTACCCATAGTAATTCTTACCAAGATTCTTTCCAAGATACCTATAGTAAATCTTACCAAGATTCTTGCCAAGATACCTATAGTAAATCTTACCAAGATTCTTGCCAAGATACCCATGGTAAATCCTACCAAGATTCTTACCAAGCTACTGATAGTAAATCTTACCAAGATTCTAGCCAAGATACCCATATTAATTCTTACCAAGGTTCTCTCCAAGATACCTTCAGCAAATCTTACTAAGATTCTTACCACGATTCCCCTGGTAATTCTAGCCAAGATTATAGCCAAGTTACCCATAGTAATTCTTACCACGATTTTTGCCAAGATTCCCGTTGTAATTCTTGCCAAGATTCTTGCCAAGATACCCATTGTACTTCTTACCCGAATTCTTGCCAAGATTCTCGTGGTAACACACCCATAGTAATTCTTGCCAAGATTCTTGCCAAGATACCTATAGTAAATCTTACCAAGATTCTTACCGAGATACCCATAGTAATTCTTGCCAAGATTCCTGTGGCAATTCTTGCCGAGATTCTTGCCAAGATCCCCGCGATAATTCTTACCAAGATTCTTGGCAAGATTCCCGTACTAATTCTTACCAAGATTCTTGCCAAGATTCCCGTGGTAATTCTTGCCAAGATCCTTGCCAAGATTCCTGTGGTAATTCTTGCCAAGATTCCTGTGGCAATTCTTGCCGAGATTCTTGCCAAGATCCCTGCGATAATTCTTACCAAGATTCTTTCCAAGATTTGTGTAGTAATTCTTACCAAGATTCTTCCCAAGTTTCCTCTGGTAATTCTTGCCAAGATTCTTGCCAAGGTTCCCGTGGTAAGTCTTGCCAAGATTCTTGCCAAGATTCCTTTGGTAATTCTTGCCAAGATTCTTACCAAGATTACCCTAGTGATTCTTACCAAGATTCTTGCCAAGATACTCATAGTAAATCTTCCCAAGATTTTTGCCAAGATTCTCGTTGTAATTCTTGCCAAGATTCTTTCCAAGATACCTATTGTACTTCTTACCAGAATTCTTGCCAAGATTCCCGTGGTAATTCTTGCCAAAATTCCCCGTGGTGATTCTTGCCAAGATTTTAGCCAAGATACCCATAGTAATTCGTACCAATATTCATGCCAAGATACCTATAGTAAGTCTTAGCAAGATTCTTGCCAAGATTTTCATAGTAATTCTTGCCAAGATTCTTGCCAAGATACCCATAGTAATTCGTACCAAGATTCTTGCCAAGATATCTATAGTAAATCTTACCAACATTCTTGCCAAGATACCCATGTTAAATCTTACCAAGATTCTTACCAAGGTACCGATAGTAAATCTTACCAAGATTCTTGCTAAGATTCCCGTTCTAATTCTTGCTAAGATCCTTGCCAAAATACCCATTTTAATTCTTAGCAAGATTCCCGTGGTAATTCTTAGCAAGATTATTGCTAAGATTCCCGTGGTCATTCTTGCCAAGATTTTTGCCAAGATTACCGTAGTAATTCTTACCAAGATTCTTACCAAGATTCCCGTGGTAATTCTTACCAAGATTCTTGCTAATATTCCCGTGGTAATTCTTGCCAAGATTCTTGCCACGATTCCCGTAGTAATTCTTGCCAAGAATCCCTGTGGTAATTCTTGCCAAGATTCTAGCCAAGAAACCCATAGTAATTCTCACCAATATTCCTGGCAAGATACCTGTAGTAAATCTTACCAAGATTTTTCCTAAGATACCCATAGTGTTTTTACTGTATTATTTTGGTTGCCCGAGCATGTGCGGTTTTGAAGTTATAGGGGCTGGTCTCTTTAGTTACCCCCACCCCCTCCCCCCCCCCCCGGCCAGGAAGCAAAAACAACAGCCATGTATGCATAGGGTTAAATGCTCTATCGTGGTTACTGGTCACTTCTCGAATTATTGATAATCGTTTTTGAGGTTTTTTTATTGTATTTGTCTCGTTTTACAGGAGGAATTGGACTCTGAAGAAGAGGATATAAGAAATAAAGCTGAACAGTGAGGTATATGTTTAATTATATATTAGCAGCTCCCTGAATTTACTTGTCTTGGTTAAAGCTTTCTGAGCGCAATTTTCTCTTTACTTTAGAATCCGCGAAAAGAAAAAGCTTATTGTCAAAGCTCATCGTGAGATGAAACCAAGAAATAACTAAGCAAAACTTTCACGTTCCGTGTTCCTTAAGGTAAGTTAAAACTTTTACAGCAAGGAGCCCAAAAGTATGACCTCACATTCTTTCGTGCAGATTTAATCCAATAAGAAGCCAGCTGGAAACTGTCCTCCACTTCCGATTGGTTAATATCTGCATGACAGAATGTGAGGTTACACTTTTGGGCTCGTTCACATCGTTTCTGTTTTGTTTCTCAGTGAGGAGTAGTATGTACTGTAAATTTTTTGGGACAAAGAAAAAGATAAGTGTCAAATCATAGCATAATGGGACAGCTCTAGAATGATTCTGTGTTTGTGCACATCACAACCAGTCTGTTTCTAGCGAGCAGTCCGAATTCTACCGGTCCAGGCGTTACGCTCTTCCGTGGACGACTTAATGGATGTGTGTAAGGCCGTCGCCGAGAAGGCGGTAGTTTTACTATCAGTTCGCAGGAGAAACTAATGGATACTTACAAGTGGACTTATACTGCAGGTTAACAATCGCAATGTCTCTGGCCAATCATGACACCCACTGAGAGATAAGTGCTTGATCAGCTTAAACAGGGCGTGCTGGCGGAAATTTTAGGAGAAATGCTTTAAATAAAATATTATCCTCTCATACATTACCCCACGTGGGATAGTGGTAAAAATATTTTCCGGCAGGTAGGAGGTGCTGAGCTCTGGGCGAAAAGCCTCTTTTCTTTTTTCTCTTCTCTTCTTTTCTTTTTTTTCCCTTTACGTTTAGTATTTTAGTTATTGTATTTTGTTTTGTTTCTTTATATAGCGTTAGTTTTTTTACATTTATATATTTTCTTCCCTATTGCCTTATTTCCCTTTCATCCTACTTCTTGCCGTTCCCCCGAAGTGCTCCGCGAGGTCTTGCGATTCACGTATTTCTAATTATTGATTTAAATCTGATTGGTTAAAACAAGTGGTGCGAACTTTTTCAGGCAATCACAGAGCAAGGCAATGTAAAGCCAAGGATTGAAAAGTTTTTATCCGGGCCACGTGTGGTTTCGTTGTTTTAATCTTTGAATTTTTTTTGCACATAGGCTCAAGCTGCTCGCAGCCGAAAAAAGAGTGATGCTGATTTGGGTGAGGCAATGGAAGGCATTGAAGAGGTAGGCAGTATTTTTATCATGCGCACCTATTACCATTGTTTATTTCATGTATAACACTGGACGTGTACCGATCCGTATTTGCAGGGAGATGAGACTGTAACAAGATCTCGTTCCCAGACCCCAATGAGTCGGAAAAGAAAGTGAGCCACTGGCAGTGGAGCGCGCAGCTTATCGCGGCCACCACGTGACCAGTCTGGAATCGGATCCCCAGAGGTAAAAAACAAAACAACAGCGGTAGAATACATAAGCACTGTGAAATAGCCTTCTTTCTAATCGATGCACGCACATTTTATAGTGTTAGTCAGCCAGGATCGAGCCCAGCTTGTACAGTCTGCAAAGACGTCTTTGTTTCCACAAAAGTGTGAGCAGCTTTGAGGCTTTTATTCAAAGACTTTTAAAACACCACCAACGCGCCTATTTTATGCAGTTTTATTGCACATTACTCAATAAAACGTTTTCCTTAACAGACACCATAGTTTAATCTTAGAACCACCGTATAAGGATTTGCTACACAGACTCAAAAGTTCAAATTAGCCTGTACATCATAAACAGGTAAACAGTATCAAAGAAAAGTACCCCAATGACTTCGGAATGTACTCAAAGTCATTATTGTTCATGTAATTGGTTAAATGGCGAAAGCTGCAGCGATCTTGTGCTGCCGAGAATAGTATCAGAAACCGTTAGATTCGAGGACGAAAGCGAGTACTAGTACGAGATTTGACTTTTTTTGCGTATTACTTTAAAAAAATAGGCACCCCTGAAAACTTCATTCTACTCTCTTTTTTCAACAGAAACATTAGCACTGTTATCATTATTGAAAGAGGTTAAGCCCTCTCCCGATCGAGAAATGATAAATCTTCTTACATTTAATAAGTTTTATTATTCATTCAAAATATTTCCCAGATTGTGATTGGCTAAAAGCACACGCATAGTTCACCATAACCAGCTACTGATGACCAAATTTGGAAGAATTTTGCGATTAATGAACCGATGACGTCAAAACTGCAGCTTCCTTGCAGGTTAATGCACCGTTAACCGAGAAGACCTAGCGACGA
>BOPM01000747.1:59930-79332 GCA_022179025.1 Porites australiensis
CCCCCCCCCCCCCCCCACCACGACAACTCACTACCCACCCCGAAACCCACCCCCATCTTCCCCCATCTCCTAACCCTGTTCTTCTAAATATGTTCAAAAAGGGGGTGTGCATGAAAAAAATGTAAAGCCGCCGATTTTCTAGTCTCCCTCGCAGCCGTTTTTAGTATCGTCACGCAACGCTCCTCCCCACTCTCGAGAGTGGGGAGGAGCGTTGCGTGACGATACTAAAAACGGCTGCGAGGGAGACTACCGATTTTCCAGCGGTAAAATTTAAGTATGGCGGATAGAATCGAAGAGGCCGTATTAAAACTATCACGCTGTTTTGAACGTCAGAAAAGAGGTAAAATTAGTCTTTCAGAAAGAAAGAGAAATAGAAATATTTGATTAATCATATAAAGTGCATTTTATTGCATTTCAGGCAAACGAAAACGAGCTTAAAGCTGCTCACAGACGCATGTGCATGTTACATCAACCTGATAATTAACAGATCAAGATTCTGCGAAAAAGAAAGTAAGGTTTAAAAAAGCTTAGGCCCTGTTTGCACTTAGCAAAATTTTGTTTACTTTACCAACAAATCTGCTAACAGGGAACCATTTCCAGTGCGAACGATTTTTCTCACCCGACAAAATGTTCTCAACTGTCACCAAATTAAGTTGAAAGATCAGAAATGCCTGTCGAGAAAATTTGGAAGCCATAGTTAGTAGAGTCCCCTCTACTAACTATGTTGGAAGCCTAGCATTTTTTTGAGACAAACTCCTCTCTTCCTTAACGGCTATCCTTCACCATGTTGTACAAAATTGTTCTTTGATCGAAACTTAAAAACATGAAGCCGTTTTCTGAAAACCTTGTTAATATGACCTTCTCCTCCTGGAAATTTTGCCGAAAAACGTGTTTTGAAGTTTGTCGAGCAAGTTGCTGTTGTTGGGAAAGCTTTTAGGCTCGCGGCTTAGGGGCGAGTGGGTTAGTACCACCAATTTTCCATAGCTTCTGGGTGGTCGCCTGAAGGATTGTAATTTTGTATTAAGATTAAGTTAACAGTTAAAAATCATGCCAGTTCCCCTGCTGATCCTCTATAGTGGCTAATAATTACTGCTTTTCCATAATAGTGATAGTATAAACAACAGTTTGTTTGCAATTGTTTTGACAGATTGCTGTAGAGTTATACAGTAAAGTTCAAAAGGCTTATGAAGGTATGGTACATACATGTATGTACTACAGTTAATGTATTAATAATTGCTGCGGAGCGACCGAAGGGAGCAAGCAGCAATTATTAATACTACTCTGACCACTTTTTCAGGGATCCTTACTTCCTCTTACGTTCTTCCCAGCTGCAACTCTCGCTGTTTACCATTTCCTGATAAAAATAAACGAAAAAAACATTGTTTTGACTCAACACTCAGTAAATGCGCATACAAAGCCTTTAAGTGAGAAGCAAAGACTGTCTGAGCCATAAGGGGGTCTCGTCTGACGTAAGCTATTTTTAGAATCTATATATAGCGCTATTCATCTGATCTTGGGATTAGAATATCCAATGAATTAAATGGAATTCATTACAGATTTCGGTGTCGATGCAATTATTATTATTTATTGGATAAGTTCATTTTATTATTACAAAGAAAACTACATCCAAAAAAGCAATTAGCTAACTGTTAAGCTAAATACATTGACACTAAAAGTTCCTCAAACGTACATCAATTATTACTTTTTATAAAAATTAGAAAAATTATATGTTATTATAAAGGCTTTATTTAGAGTACAAAAACGACACTCGTCAGGTCATCTACGCGCATTTCACATCATGGGTGTTTTAAATTGTTTCATGCTTCCGGCCGAAACTTTGACATAAGCTTAACAAATGTATACTAGTTCGGTGTTGTAGTAATCAGGCCTTGTAGTATAACAATCATATTGGAGAGGAAAAATACCTGAATGTATAAACCGTCAGTATGTATGCAATTAAGAATTATTGGACGAGGTTGAGCAAAATATCGTGATTTGTCAAGGCGAGCAGGTCCATTATTGATAATTGATCTGCGAGACACTGAAAAAATCATGATTCTTTGCCATAACCAAGTTCAATAACGGTTTTATCATTCCGTCACCAAGTTTGTTTTTTTGATAAATATGGTATCAATAGCAACCCTATTAGAAGAAGAAATCTATCGTTTTATTTTGACTAGCTTCACACTAGTTCCGACGTTCATCGCCAACTCAAGCTGCTTGCAACTTCTTTTACATATCAAGCTGTAAGATCACACAAATGTAATCTGATTGGTTGGGGAAAACATTAACATCTTTCATTTCGATTTGCTTGCTCACGAAATAAACGAAAATGAAATTTTTGTGTCTTGAAATTTCATTAAGGTCTTGTGGCGGTCCAGTCGCAAAACACAGCAACCACAGTGATGTAAAAATTTCAAACATATTTTTAAACTTTAAGCCAAAGTGATATCAAAGTTTCAAAGAACTATTTTCCGAAAAACTAAATATTTAGAAATCACATCTTTTTAAAATACAGCCGGCTGCTTCTGTTGCAAAACACGCAGTCTTCTTTCAAGCGGAAGATTTCACAAAGTTCCATAGAAAGTTGCGAGGTTTTTTAATCACGGACCAAAGATGAGCGCAAGCTCAGTTTGGCGTAGGTGGGATTCAGTTATGGGACACCTGCAATCTTAAACCATGGCATCATTCTAGAATCTAGCATGCCAACAGACCTGCTGAAAAAATACCGGCTAGAAAACTAGATCAAAAATCTTAAGAGCTAGTTAAACTGAAACACCAAACATATAGACCTTTCCCGCATTCCTGTAAACAAAGGCACCAACTCGAGGCTCGGGCAGACAAAATACAGTGATTTGTATGAAATTGTCCTCCCGAGCCTCGTCCTCATTTCTTTATGTTTGTTCACTGGAGCGTAATGCGGGAAAAGGTCTATTCCTTCCAAATGGCCTCGTATTTTTGTTTTGCGAACTTGGTCAATAACATGGTATCTGTCTCCGCGGTATAACCTGGGTCTCAAAGTTCTTTGTCACGCAATCTCGTTTCGCTAAAGGCAGTAAAGGATTCGGGTTTGTTGTGAAATAATGTGAGGTAGGTTAAAATGTTTTCCTTTTTTATAACTATAACGATTTGGTTCATGAGAAATGAGAGCATTTGAAAGAATAGCTACCGACACTATTAGCCGTTTTGTACCTAATTATATGTAACGGCAAAAGTAAACAAATACGCACGTGAGGGAAGTGTTGTAGTCAAGAAGTTGACAGCACATTTTCGCACAATGAAATTGCTTTTCCTTTTGAAAATTTACCACTGTGAAATCTAAAATCGTTTTTGGTGTTTAAACTGGCGGAAAAGGGGCGAATTTTGCGCCAGAGTTTCAAGTGCTGTCGAAGTTCTCGCTTGTATTCATCTACACAACTGCAAGTTCAGAGGTCGTAAATCACGCGAGTACCGCAAATGTTTTCAGTTGTAAAAACTCGCATTTTCGATTGCCCCAGAATTTTATTTCACAGATTGATAGGGGAAGCATTGCTCTTTCTCTGGAATACCATTTTTCTAATGAAAGCCATGTACCAGGAAGGGATTTTCGCTGTTGAAAAATGGCAAAATTGATGGTCGCGATAATGCTGATTTAGAGGGTAATTTTGAAAAAATATTAAAAAATCAGATTGAAATCTTTTGAAATTGTAACAACGTTTAGGTAGAAAGGAAGGATCATAAAATTGTTTAATATCAGAAAAGTCATGGTATTAGTTTCCGTTTCCATTCACGAAGCGAGGGTATCACGCACATTTTTCGGTGGTTTGAAGGCCTCTCAAAGGTGAAAATTAAAAAAATATTATTATTTTGGAAAATATTAAGTCAAACGAACTGAGTCTTGTATTTTCTAAAATAGTTTCCAAAGGGCTTTGTTGTGACAAAGTTTAGCGGATTTCGATTTTTCCATCTTGCACACCTATCCGTGGTATTTACAGAAAGTCGCTCTGAAGTGGTTACCTATAAGAAAACAGCTATATCTTAGAAAAGCTATCCTAGTCTTCAAATGGGGGGTACTTAGCGGATATGTTTGTAAAATGACGGTCTACGTTCATTTCATTACTAAGGGGCAAAAACGTTAGCACTTTAAAGCTCGCTTGTGAAAAAAGCTGCTTGAAGAATTTCTTAGTAATTAACATTTTAGGACATTTTTTTTCCTTTTAGAACTATAATAGTTCATCTGGATACAGTAATAGAGATTAGGTTATACATGTTCCAATGTCAACGATGGCCGGATATTGACCAAGTTCGCAAAACAAAAATACGAGGCCATTTGGAAGGAATAGACCTTTTACGCATTACGCTCCAGTGAACAAACATCTTACACACCTATCCGTGGTATATACAGAAAGTCGCTCTTAAGTTTGTTTAATATAGGAGTTACATGATCGTGCTTTTTGGCTCCAGAAATAATCCTACAAGCGAAATTTTGAACAGCCTGGATCTTGTTAAGACTGAGTTTCAGGTGTGTTGCCCCAGACGGACAACAGTAAAAATGCTAGATGCGACACTTGAGCATTATAGTCAGCCTACATAAAGACACAGATCACATACAAACTTAGGACGAACCAATACAAGATCTGCATCAGGCTACAATCTACCCTTGTTTTATGCTTCAACCACGACGGGATTCAGTTAAAATCCAGGTCCAGCGGCACTTGATAATCTGACTCCTTCTTTAAGAAATAAAAGTGAGTAAGTCTGATTACGGCTCCAAGAAGAGCAAATAAACAGACGCAGATGGTGACTGGCAAGGAGTACCAGGTGTGAGGGAAATGACTGAAATAAAACAACAGGATCATGATGATGTTTTCTATCACAAACAGCACGTTGGAGACCAAGTGCATTCTTCTAAAATGTTTAATCTGACTGTTTTCTGTTTCGTCGTCTCCTACTATCATTGACAAATCATCTCGTAACCAGTGGAAGCAGGAAATTAAAACTGTTATAAATAAGTCTTCGCAGGCAAAGCTTCGTTGACTACAAAGCCAAATGGTCGTGTCACATATAGTCATGGCCGTACAGTGAAAGATCAAAACACTGATAACCCACCACTTGTAGCTTACAGTGAACAAAGCAATTGCAAACACTCGACTGCTTAAAATAAATAAGTGCGTTACAAAAAGTAAAACTCTATCTTTCAAACTGAAATTGAGGTCTCCTTCGTCACTGTGAATATAATCATCAACAACAATAGACGCCCAAGCCAAGCTGAGGAAAGACACGGGCAGGGAAACCATTTGAACGATCGACACCGATTCCTGTTGAACAGCCATGGCGTATAACTGAATAATAAACTGAGGAGCTGATTCAAGAGCGGCCTCGGTCAGAACAGCAAATTTGCTTGCCTTTAGTAGATCATCCAAGTTTTCAACCGTTTGATCGCTGTTACCACCTTGTCTGAGTTTTAGTAACTTCTTTAGGTAGAAAATAAGCGTTTGCAGTTTCATCCAGCCCGGAAGGAGTGGATTGCATCCAAGGACTAAAACACGTGTGTATTTCCAAACCGTACACTGGCCTCTGTCTTCTTCAAAGACTAAGTTAGCGAAAAGAAAAAACAAACTTGGCAAAATAATGAATGCAAGCCCCACACCGAACCACGTCTTGTGATTTGCGCGGTAGAATTCCACCAGTGTAAGAATATCAGTGACAGGGTCGGCAAAGCTAAGAATGGTTCCAAAAAGAACCTCCAAGATATCGTACCATTTGAGTTCGTTTTCCGCCATTACTTCGACCTTTCTGACTCAACAGCTTACTGTACAAAACAAAAAATTACTTCCTAGCAACCAGATGTTCTCCCAGGCTAACAACTTAAAACCTACGATCAAGTGGTTCTTCCTTATCGCAGGTTAGGTTACACACTGTGGTTAAAGAACTTCCTTTTTTATTGAATCTTGTTTATCATTTGGTTGGGAAAGTTGTGAACTATGTGACCCATAAAATTCACTTATTGAATTGAAATGGAAATTCGTTGTGAATAGCAGTTCACGTTTAAGACTTTTGCAAAAAAAATCGGTGTGTTAACAGATTTCAGCTCATGTAAAAGAGATCCAGACCTTATCATCATAAGGAAATTCCATGGAGGATTAGGACATCAAATTCCATGGAAACTACTTCGTCGAATTCTCATGGATCTCTAGAGGAAGTTCCATGGAATTCACAGAAATTAATAAAAATAATTAGTAATATATATAGCGCTATTCATTAGATCTTAGGATAAGAATACCCAGTGAATCAGAAATGGAATACCTTACAGATTTTGGTGTCAATGCAATTTATTGGATAAGTTCACTTTATTTTATTAGAAAGAAACCTGGATCCAAAAAAGTTGTCCCCAGCAATTAGCTAACTGTTAAGCTAAAAACATTGACACTAAAAACGCATTAATGTTTGTCTTATCCATTCTAAAGCTGTCCAGGAATGCTATCGAATTGGAAATGGTGTCATAAAAATGTTAATGAATAGCAATACACTTAAATGTTTATCTATTGTCTCTAATGATTTTCAAGATAATGTTAATGACTCGAATGTTGGTTTTAATGAAAGTATATTTTTCTCTTTTTGTATGTCGAATGACGCAAATGAATGCCCAAAAATGTTATTGAATGTTGCGTTAAAATGCAAAAATCGTTATTGAATCTGATTTATGCGCAAATATTCGCTTTTTCGCGCTAATGAATGTGTCTTCGCGCTGTTGGTCGCCGTTTCACGCAGATAATTGCGTATTTTCTCGTTATGAACAGCAAAAGGTGTATTATAAAGGCTTTATTTAGAGTGCAATAACGAGGTTGAGCAAAATATTGTGATTTGTCAAGGCGAGCAGGTCCATTATTGATAATTGATCTGCGAGACACTGAAAAAATCATGATTCTTTGCCATAACCGAGTTCAATAAATCTTTTATCATTCAGTCACCGAGTTTGTTTTTTTGATAAATACGGTATTAATAGCAACCCTATCAGAAGAAGAAATCTATTGTTTTATTTTGACTGTTTTTACAGCTTCACACTAGTTACGACATTCATCACCAACTCAAGCTCCTTGCAACTTCTTTTACATATCAACTTGTAAGATCACACAAATGTGATCTGATTGGTTGGAAAAAAAAAACATAACATCTTTTATTTCGATTTGCTTGCTCACGAAAGAAACGAACAAAGTTTCATGTCTTGAAATTTCACCAAGGTCTTGTGGCGGTCCAGTCCCAAAACACAGTAACCACAGTGATGTTAAATGTTCATGACAAACATTTTTTGTGAAATCAAATTTTCAAAGAACTATTTTTCAGTAAAACTAAATATTTAGAAATCACATATTTTTAAAATACAACCGGCTGCTTCTGTTGCAAAACACGCAGTTCTTCTTCTTTCAAGCGGAAGATTTCACAAAGTTCCATAGAAAGTTGCGAGGTTTGTTAATCACGGACCAAAGATGAGCGCAAGCTCAAGGGATTCAGTTATGGGACACCTGCAATCTTAAACCATGGCATCATTCTAGAATCTAGCATGCCAACAGACTTGCTGAAAAAATACCGGCTAGCCAATTTGCTAGTTAAACTGAAACACCAAACATATTCCTTCCAAATCGCTGTATATTGGCCTCGTATTTTTCTTACGCAAACTTGGTCAATATTTTTACCAAGCATTGTAATTTTTGCCTCAGTTATTTCTGAGTTATTTGAACTTTAACAGGCCACCCCCTCCTTCTTTGATTAAGTCCGCTCCTTTGAATAAGGCCGAAATTTGAAAATATTTAAGGGAATGCGGTGAGTCCCTCTCTTCTACTCTTTGGAATAAGAAAGTTGTGGGTGACATTGACTGTGTTTAAATTTATATGGTAGAGATATGCCAGCCCAGAATGTTTAGAATGTAAAATGCAAAAGTCCTGATAATCTATACTTTACAACTATTCGCGTTTTTAAGGTGATGCAAATCAATGGCCCAAATCGAGTAGTGTGGTAGCTGCTCGGAAGGTCTCCCTTAATTGGTCGCAGAAAACAATGACGTGTCATTCTTCCAATTGTTTTAGTAACCCTCCTAATCAATAAGTAATTTCAAAGTTGCTGCATATTTTAGACACCTTGGTTTTGCTTAAACCTTAGACCTGTTTTACATGCAAAGCACTGCACAGTAAAATTATGACCTGGGGTGTATTTTTTAGTATAGTTTATTTAAAAGTTTTAGTTTTGATTAGTTTAGTTCATTTTAGTTACGTTTGAACTAATTAATTTATTGATTATTAAATATTGAATGACTCGCAAAGTACGGTAAATAACTCAGATCAACATAACAGAATGGCTTGGGTGTGTCCCAATTGACAGTACTTTTCCAAGTTGTGACTCTTAAACATTATAGTCAGCCTACATAATGTCACAGATCACAGAGATCAGATACATTCAGACGTACGAATACAAGATCAGACTATAATCTACCTTCGTTTTGTAATGCTGCAACCTCGACGGAATTACTATACGATACCTATAGTATTATTTGATCAATCATCTGATTCCTTCGTAAAGAAATAAAAGTGAGTAAGTCTCATTACGGCTCCAAGAACAGTCACTAAACAGACATATATCGTGACTGGCAAGGAATACCAGGTATGGGGAAAAGGACTGAAATAAAACAACAGGATCATGGAGATGTTTTCTATCACAAATAGCACGTTAGAGAGCAGCATCATTCTTCTTACGTCTTTGTTTCTGTTTTGTGCTGACGCTCCAAGTATTTTCAATGATGTGTCATCTCGTAGCCAGTGGAATAAGAATACGTAAACCAATGACTTCAGGTGTATTTCGCCTTCACAATCTCTGCCAAGAAGCCAAACTAAATCACATATTAGTAGAGGAATGTAATAAAACGCGAAAAAAAAGAAGGCCCACAACCCTGTATTGTAGCTCGCAGTCACCAAAGCAGCTGCAAAGAGTCGACTGCTCAAAAGTAATAAATGCGTTGCAAAGTGTAGAAGTCTATTTTTCATATTTAGCCCATCGTTTGTCCTATCGTCGTAGTGAAAGACCTCATCAGCAACTACGGAAGCACGAGCCAAGCTAAGAAAAGACACAGGCAGGGAAATTATTTGAACAATCATCACCGATTCCTGTTGAACAGCCATGACGTATAACTGGATAATAAACTGGGGAGCTGATTCAAAAGCGGTCTCGAACAGAAGAAAATATCTACTGTCGTCACGCCGTACGTGAATATCGTCTTCTTCCTCGCCACTGGTTTCATTATCAAAATGTTGGATTTCATTGCTCCTCCAGGGTTTCTTGAGGTCGGAAATAAGCATTTTTAGTTTCACCAAAGCTGGACAGAATGGATAAAAACCAAAAAGGAACGCTCGCGTGAGAATCAGTTTGATACTGAACGAGTTTTTGTATAAATTGAGTGTGCAATGAACTAGGAAATAAAGGGAACATGGAAAAACAATGAATACAAGCCCCACAGTGAACCATTTCTTGTGATCTGCGCGGTAGAATTCCACCAATGTGAGAATATCAGTGATGGGGTCGGCAAAGCTTAAAATGGTTCCTAGAAGAGCCAAAAAGATGTCGCGCCATTTGAGTCCTTTTTCCATCATGGCTTCGACCTTTTATATGATTACTTCCTGTCTGAGCTAAAATAGCTGTGCATTGATTGGATATTGTGTGAACTGTGTGACCCGGTTACATTCATTGTGGTCATGTGCGTTATTGAATAGACAAAACGTACTCATAGTGGTAGAAACAGTCTAGAGCTTGCACTGAAGTGGATTTAAAATGGAGGATGTCTGTCACATCCACACAACAAATTGCTTCTGATGAGAATTGTCACTTTGAAAGTCACCTGTGATCAGGGAACCAACATCAGCAACAAAGACCGGGTACCGTATTTCCTCGAATAATAGCCCGGGCGATTATTTCTTTTTTCTCATCAAAAGGGGGCGATTATTCGAGGGAAGGTGATTATTTGAGGGAAGGCAATTATTTCAAACATTGCTCACAGGAACTCGCGCCCTAAATATTTTGTTTTATTATCCCACTAAATAAAAATCTTGTCACATCAAATAAACTGTACATGAGCTTTTTAAGTGTTTAAATTTGGTCCCTTGATTTATTTTCAGAGCTTGAATCGTCACTGATCAGTTTTCCTGGATCAGATTCCACTTCAGCTTAATAGGGAGGGGATAAAAGAAAGAGATGATGGCGAGAGGGGTGGGGTGGGGGGCGATTATTCGAGGGAGGCAAATATTTTTAATTAAATATTTCCATCGAAGGGGGCGATTATTCGAGGGAGGCGATTAATGGAGGGACAGCTATTATTCGAGGAAATGCGGTATTTTACTTTTAGCTTCCCAAGGGAAAAGAGAACCCGCAGAGATACCTTATATAATATAAATCTTCTCAGTCACTTATTCACCCCATGTCACATTTTTCGTTTTACAAAAATTAAAGTAATTTATACGTTCCCAACTTGGGATATTACGCATCCAGCATTTCACCTCCAAAACCTAAAGTATCCTTGGAAGAAAAAACAAATCTGTATTAAAGGGTCTGTATGGAGATGGAGTTGGCAACGTTTGAGGGACCGGGCATTACCTATCGCTTAGGGTGGGTCGGGAGATAATAGGAGAGTTTTAGGAAACGGTGGTTTTTTTCAGTTATATTTGAGAGAAACGACTGAGGTTACGAAACTATAGCTAATGTATATTCTTTTTAATATTCATTATGTCGTTCTAAATTATTCTTTAGAAACGTAGTTGATACTATGTAATTCTAGCATCTGCAACGACCATATCAGAAGAGGAAATCTATTGTTTAATTTCTGTCAGCTTTTACAACTTCACTGGAATAGGAAGTTTACACTGGTTATGACATTCATCGCCAATTCAAGCTCTTTGTAACTCTGCTTAAATATTAACCCGTAAAATCTCACCCAAGTGTAATCTGATTGGTTGGAAAAAAATTAACATATTTTATTTCCATTTGTTTGCTCACGACGGGACAAAGTTTTTCTATCTTGAAAATTCACCTTGGTTCTGTAGCTGTCTACCCCCCCCACGCAGGCGTTTTCAGGGGAGCTCGTCTTTCACCTCTCCCCACGATTTCCCTAGACTGCAAAATAGTCGTATTTTTTTCTCAAAATCAGTAAAGAAATCGGTAACGCGAGCCTCACACGCCCATAGGGCCTGTGAGGCGAGAGGAAAAAAAAAACGTATTTTTAGCGTCTCTCCCCAGTCTCGCTCTCTGTTTTCAGCCTCGTTCCAGACCTTTTGTTTGACTGCTCGTGCGTACTTGAATACGCAAAAATACGGACTGTTTTGCAGTCTACGAGCTCCATTAAAAATGCCTGCGTGGGAGGCTAGTAGCTGTCCAGTCTCAAACAACCATAACTGAGCGCTAGTAGCCATGGTGATATAAAAATTACAAAGAACTATTCTTTTTTTAGCCACAGGGATATCAAAATCACAAAGTCAGTTTTCTAAAATTCACTGCTAGCCCCAACTTAACATTGTTGAGAAGCAGTCAGTTTTCCTTTCGCTTCATGTCTCCAGTCAATCAACGAAATGACCATGAGCGATTAAAATTGTTTGATGTCACATTCTAGTCATCTACACGTACGCTACACACATGACCAAGTAAATCTGGGTAAATAAGAAACATTTGGCTCGGTTGAGTGTAGCTCAGAATAACTTTAGCTTACAGTGGCGGATCCAGGGAAGAAGCCTGGGGGGCCCGAGTTCCCCCCCCCCCCTTATTTTTAGAACAAACTGAGGCTCGAAGCCGTGAACGAAAAATCTTTTTTTGAGACCCCCCCGCCTCCCTCCCCCCGTTATCTCAGGGTCTGGATGACCGCCCCCTTCCCCTTATCTGAAGGTCTAGATCCCGCCACTGCTTTAGTTTCGTTTTAGCTTGGACTAATTAAATCAACAATAAATACTAAGTGATTTACAAATGAGTACAAGCAAGTACAGTGAATTAATCAACAGAATATGGTTTAAATTTGTGTCTCAATTGACACTACTTTTATGTACTTTTCCTTGTTGCGGTTCTTAAACATTATACACTGTCTCAGCCAACAATACCACCGATCACAAATTAACTTGATACGTACTATACAAAGTCAGGCTATTTATATCGACGTTTCAAATATATATTGCTGCAACCACGGAGGGGTTACTTTACGAGTGCTACTCAGTGCATATGATCGTTGGGTACTCCTGGATCGGCGACTATCTGATTCCTTCGTTATGAAATAGAAGAGAGTGGGCCTCATTACGGCTCCAAGAACAGCAAACAAACAGACACAGATGGTGACTGGTAAGGAGAACCAGGTGTGACGAAAATGACTGAAATAAAACAACAGGATCATGGTGATGTTCTCTATCACAAACAGTACGTTGGAGACCAGTTGCATTCTTCTTAAATATTTGTTTCTGTTTTCTGTCCCGTCGTCATCTGTTATGACTATTACCATTGACAAATTATCTCGTAACCAATTGAAGCAAGAAAAGAAAATAGACACACAGGCGCTCCATCCTTTGACTCGTTTGTCACAGCCTCGTCCTCTGCTATGCCAAACGGTGTCACATACAGCTATTCCCGTACAGTGAAAGATCAAAACAGTGGTAACCCACCACTTGTAGCTTACGGTGAACAAAGCAACTGCAAAGAGTCGGCTGCTTAAAATGAATAAGTGCGTTGAAAACATTAGAACCCTCTCTTTCACGCTGAAATCGAGGTCTCCTCCGTCACTGTGAATGAACTCATCAGCAACAGTAGACGCCCAAGCCAAGCTGAGGAAAGACACGGGCAGGGAAACCATTTGAATGATCGACACCGATTCCTGTTGAACAACCATGGCGTACAGCTGAATAATAAACTGAGGAGCTGATTCAAGAGCGGCCTCGGCCAGAACAGCGAATTTGCTTAAACTCAGTAGACCGTCGAAGTCTTCACCCTTTTGATCCTTGTTGCTACCTTGCCTGAATTTTAGTAACTTCTTTAGGTAGAAAAAAAGCGTTCGCAGTTTCAGCCAGGCCGGAAAGAGTGGATTACATCCAAGGACTAAAATATATGTGTATTTGCAAGCCCTACTCTGGCGCTCTTCCTGTTCTGATTCTTCATCATCTCTCGATTCAAACACAGCGTGACTTATGACATAAACCAAACAAGGAAAAATAATGAATGTAAGCCCCACACCGAACCATGTCTTGTGATCTGCGCGGTAGAATTCCACTAGTGTGAGAATATCAGTGATGGGGTCTGCAAAGCTAACAATGGTTCCAAAAAGAACCTCCAAGATATCGTACCATTTGAGTTTTTTTTCCGCCATTGTCTTGACCTTTTGGACTGCTCATGAACAATAGCTTGTAAGGAACCGATGAGCTAGTTGACTGTACTCAGCTTCGAGCAGAAGTTTCTCTCTTACATGGCTTTTAGCGTTTGCGAAGTAGTTCGTGTTGTTTGTCTGCTACGTAGTTGTGTTATTGTCTAATGATTGGATAATTTGTGAACTATGTGATCCTTAAAGTGCACTATATATTGTATTGGCAGGCGGAAGTATAGTGTTAGATTCTTTTCTTTTTTTTTTACTAAAATGGACCAGTGCCAAAGCAATCACAAAAGAGTTAACGGCGTTATATATTCGTACCGCTTTTATCGACTTTTAAAAGAAAGACGAAAAAACTTTAAGACATCTCTTATTCTTTTTGAAGAGCAGGGCTGGTTCTTTTAGGAAATGGAAAAGAACACGGAATATACGAATGGGCGTATCTCCCTTTAATTTAAGCCCGAGCTTAACAAAAATTTGCGTTACAATCAGCTCAAGTAATCGCATGTTAATATTGTGTGAGCTTGCACTTAATACGGGCACTCCCCATGATGGCCTATACGGGGAGGCTCCGCCCGAAAGGGGTACCTTTTTCAGACTTCTGGTATGTGAAAGGGCAGTGACTACACTAGCTGAAGTATATAAAAGGGTGGGGAAATCAGTCATTTGGGTCTGTGAGAGGGCCCAAAAGATGAATTTTATGGTTTTATAAAGTCGAGAAAACGTTCTATGTTTGGGATTAATTCCTATTTAAAGACGGCGTATTTACAGCCGGGGTTGCAGGGGTCCCCTTTGTTTACTTTTATTACCTGCTGGAATCATTTAGATTAAAAACTCCTTGTTTCCTTGTTTTTGTTGTTTTTAAGAGGTGTTGGGCACTTACCTTAAGGAATTGACCATGGATCCTGAATTGGTCCCTACCAAAAAAAAGTTCAGTAATTTCATGCCGTAAATCCTCTTGGTTTTTGGCCATGTCAGTTTTAAAAGGAATAACCAAGAGCCATTATGGCTCTCGGAATAATAACACACAAACTGCGGTTACAAACATCAGAAACACATTGTATAACTGACTTTTATAATATCGAACTTGACGTTTCGTATGCTTCAACATACATCTTCAGAAGTGACCGTTAACATGAGTAGTAACTTTTTTTCTTCACGTTAATTAGTTACTTATCTTATTTTGTTTTTTATTCAAATTTAGTTACCACTCATGTTAACGGACACTTCTAAAGATGTATGTTGAAGCATACGAAACGTCAAGTTCGATATTATAAAAGTCAGTTATACAATGCATTTGTTATTTCTGATGTTTGCTACCCCAGTTTTTGTTTTATTCCTTCTATTTTCATCCCATTGCGGTTAACTACATACGTTTTATTCTGCATTGATCCATTTGCACCAATCCACCTGATAGTTCTTTACCTACAAACCCTCACCTCATCCCCTTCAGGGCTCCCGGTAGGAAACAAATGGTTGGCTACGCCCCTGATAAGGCCAATGGAACCAATCACTTTGTTCTGCTCGTTTTGTTACTGGTGTGACACTAGTGCAACTTCTTTGGTTGCCGGTCTCGCATCGGATTGTGTTTAAGCTTCCTTTTGTGTATAATGCTTTTACTAAATGGTCTCTTCCCTCAATATCTGGCGGGTCCGGGTTTGGCCTTGGGAAATCGATAGGGACCTTATGCTCAAACTCTTAAGACTTACTGATGTAGCCGACGTTCAGAACTAAAACGTATTTCTCCTTATAACCTCATAAGGGGTTTTGGCTCCCAGATGAATGTTGAATGTAGTCTTTCGCAATTAAAGAACTACAAAACAACCTGGAAATCTGTTATCTTGAGGGGCCATTTAAGGGAGTCCCTACACTCCCTAGATCATGTAGATCCACTACTGGCGTTCCAAAATGTACGAAAACGAGAACCATGCGCATGCGGTAGAATAGCGTAATTACTTCCTTTCCTGCATCGATCGATCCTCGGAAATCCTGGCGCAGAAGCACGAGAAAAGAAACAATTAAAAGAGCCACATTCAAAGTGAACCAAAAATGTATTTTATATTATTTTATTTTATTTTTTATGGAGAAAACGTATTAGGTTTATTGAGAAGCAGAGGCTTAACTTTGTTATGAATTTATTGCATTTATTATATTTAAGATTCACTGTATTTATTTTATATTTTACAAATTTTTGACGTTAGCTGTTTTAACTTAGGGGGCTCCATCGAACCCCCCGACCTCCCCCCCGCCCCCCAGATCCGCCCCAGATAAATACAGTACGTTCATGCATTTTTGAGGAAAAATGAAATAGTCACGAATTGTTAAGGGGGGATAAACAGTAACACTGATAAAGACAGCTGCTGATTTTCATATTGATAAAAGTGTTTGATTTAAATTTCTCAATCTTACAAGCCCATCAGATTTTGCACCCTCTTACCACTACCACTCACTACCACCCCTCCCCCCTCCCTATCGAATGCACTCCCATAATTTGCGGCCCTCATGCGTGATTACGTAAGACGAGCAAATTTCACCACCAAGTCCACCAAGCCTCGGTTGAAAGCAAAATTCTTCGCAGCTGCACTATTTGTGAGTGGCTATTCTTTTTAACTGTAGTGCCTTGGGAATTCATTTATGTAATTAGGTCTAATTAAAACTTCGCAGCTTTATATTTTGAAAACGATTTACTCGTCGGACTTTAACATACATTAGGGCTACATCCAATACTTCTGTATCTTTTTTGACAGGCAATGCTGTTCTTCGAAATAATAGTCAAATCTTAATTTGAATCTGATTTGAACCAATCAGGGCATTCGACAATGCCCGCAGTCCTATCAGTCAGCAGGATGTCTTCAAAATGGTAGGTACTTCATAATCTTGAGCCGCCGATTTTCAGCGGTAAAATTTAAAGATGGCGGGGCCAGAAGAGGTTGATTATTACGCTGTTTTGAACGTCAGAAATGGGGTAAAAATAGTCTTTCAGATAGAAACAAGTAGAAAAATATTTGATCAATCGTGTAAATTGTATTTTATTGCATTTCAGTTAAACCATAATGAGCTTAAAGCTGCTTACAGAGTACAGACGTGTGTGCATGTTATATCATATCAAGATCCCGCGAAAATGAAAGTAAGGTTAAAAAAAATTAGGCCCTGTTGGCACAAAGCAAAGTTTTCTTTGTTTTGCTAAAAAAATTTTAACAGGGAGCCATTTCTAGTGCGAACGACTTTTTTCGCCCGCCAAAATTTTCTAACTGTCACCAAAGTTCAAAGATATAGATGCCGTCGAGAAAGTTTGGGGGCCTACAATTTTTTGTGATCCTTCACCATGTAATAGAACAAGGTTCTTTGACCCAAACTTTAAAAAACAGGCAGCCGTTTTCTGAAAACCTTGTTAATATGACCATCTCCTGGGAATTTTGCCGAGAAACGTGTTTTGAAGCTAATGGTGGTAGTTGCTGTTTTTAGGAAAGCTTTTAGGATCGCGGCTCAGGAGCGAATGGGTTAAATACCACCAGAGTTCCATGGCTTCTGGGTAGTCGAATGAAGGATTGTTTCACTGTAGACATTGTAATTTGGCAGTAAGATTAAGTTTACATGTAAAAATCATTCCAGTACTCCTGCTTATCCTCATAGTGGCTAATGATTACTGCCTTTTCATAAAAGTGATAGTATAAACAACAGTTTGTTTGCACTTGTTTTGATAGATTCCTGTTGAGTTATTCAGTAAAAAGCAAAAGGCTTGTGAAGGTATGGTACTCATGCACTACAGTTTATTGTTTTTATTTACCCCACCCATCGTATAAGCACTAGGCCAATCCAATCAAATGTTTCTTTTAGTTATACTGGTAACTCAAAAGAAATTATTCTTTCGAACTTATAAATAAATGCCGCCCTCAGATAAGGACCACTTTGAATAAACACCACATTAAATTAAATTTTAAGGAGTAGAAAATTTAAAAGGGCTGTGCACAGATGATGTCACCTAAACGTGACCCCTACGGAGAGTCAGACAAACGTGGGCTATTTCTGCAAGAGTTTGCAAGAGTACTGTATGAAAAAAAAAAAAATTTTGCTATCAGTTTTGCTGGCCCTTTTGACGTTTTGAGGAGTGGTCCAGGTTCAAAATTTGCGCAAGATCCTGGAGGATATAATGTAGAACAAATCAAAACATGGCTTAAGTACAAAGATCTACAAAGGATTAAGGTAGAGTGGATAATGAGAGGACTTTTAAGCACTGTGTCTTGATACCTTATTGCAGCTAGTAAATAATGTAAAATTCCGAAAATAAGCCCCTCAATTAATGTAAGCCCCTCAAACTCGCAAGAAACCCTCCGATAAATCGCCCTTCCTAATACTTGGAATTTGCTCTCAAATTCAAAATAAAACAAAGTGAAAACTCTACAGTGACACATAAATTTTTGCATTTGCCAAAGAACTATTATGTGTGCCAAATGATTGGAGTCGAAAAGTGTCGCAGTATATTGCTGTCTGTGTAGTTCACTCTTCAGTCTTGGCTTGGATTTCCTTGGTCCATATAGACAAAGTACTTGCATGGCTGAGGTTTAGAAAGATCTGCGTCCTCAAGGCGAGTTTCAGTAAAAACTTGCTGCAAATTACTTACATAAATTTCCTTCCAACTATATAGTTAGCCCAATGGATTTTGAGAGGTATATTTCCCTGTCGGTATCAGCTGAGCCAGTGTAAGGAAAATTTGATATTTTTTGTTCAGAAATTTCGATTGCTGTGCCAAAGTAGAAAGAGTCCTAGTCATATGAGATATTTGATAAGTTCAGATTTTTGTGAAACATAGAGAGACCTAGTAATATTTCAGAGGTTGCGGAGCCCGGCGATTTGAGATTCGAATATGCTCAGGCTTGGAGTATTTGTCCACTACAAGACCAAACCTTTTTTAGAATTGCTAGGGATTTCAAATGCTCCAGAGAGGTTTTGATGATAAGTTTTTAGGATATCCTTTGATAACTGACTCAGTGCATCATGCCAGTGAAGTGTTGAAAACATTGAGATTTGCCTATTTTATGCCGAAGGTCAACGATTCCATGAGTCTACTTCAAAGCCACTTGGCAATGTTTGAAATTGCTTGAGATTTATAAAGAAACAGTTTATGTTTTTAGAAGAACTAAACTGTATAATTTGTGAAAATGGATTAAATTTCAGACTGCCCTGTATTTCAAACATTTTTAAACATTTCCCGGGTGCCTGGTCACTTCATAAACCACAGCTTACTTTGCCTTCTTTCAAGATCACTCAGACCACTTTTTTAGGGATCCTTGAGTCCCTCTTACATGCTTCCCAGCTGCAAAGCTCGCTGTTTACCATTTCCTGATAAAAATAAACAAAAAAACATTGTTTTGACTCAACACTCGGTAAATGTGCATACAAAGCCTTTGAGTGAGAAGCAAAGACTGTCTTAGTCATGTGGGGCTCTCATCTGATGTAAACATCGTTTAGAATCTGTCTGCAGCACTATTAGCACCATGGCAATAATGATACATGTATTATTATTTGAGTAAATAATATTATCTGATATGGCAATGCAATGCTCCAAGCTCAATTTTTTTCAGTCACCTTTTGGCGACCTAAAATACATTTGTAATATTATTATAAAATGGTCGTCAGACATAAATATTGGTTGTTATTAAAAAAAATTAATATTAATCGATCGCATTTAACCACAGACCACAAAGAGTTTGGCAACAAAGAGTTTATTGTCACGCAATCAAAGAGGTCGAAACTACATTGACAATAAAACTCCAACGCCGTAGGGCGGGAGGGTATTAGGGTAAACGAAAGCTGTAGACCGCGAGCTAAGAGCGAATGACTGACTTATCGTGACAAACCGAGCGCTAATCGATCGCATTTAACCACAGACCACAAAGAGTTTGGCAACAAAGAGTTTATTGTCACGCAATCAAAGAGGTCGAAACTACATTGACAATAAAACTCCAACGCCGTAGGGCGGGAGGGTATTAGGGTAAACAAAAGCTGTAGACCGCGAGCTAAGAGCGAATGACTGACTTATCGTGACAAACCGAG
>BOPM01000747.1:79342-93457 GCA_022179025.1 Porites australiensis
ATCGCGTGAGCTAGAAGAACGAATATGGTCTGCGGTAGCTGAAGAAGCACGCTGAGCAGAAGGCGAGCTCTTTTCCGCCTCGGCCGCACCCTGCTTGGTGATCACCGGCTGAAGGAATTCTTCATCTGGGAATTTAAAATCTTGCCACTGTCCCGGCAGCTCGGGGTAAAGAAAATCAGCATCTTTCTTTGATGACTTTTGACGTGTGGAGCGTCGGACGGGTTGACTAGAAGAATGTTGGTGAGCCATTGAGAGGAGTGAGATTGGTCTGAACTAAACGAAAGCTGTAGACCGCGAGCTAAGAGCGAATGACTGACTTATCGTGACAAACCGAGCGCTAATTCAAAGATAGTTATCACGCATCAATTATCCATCATCACCCGGGTGATGATGTAACCAAAAAAATAATAAAACATGCTTGGTGCAATATCACATGAAAGGTTTTACCATTGACCACATTGATTGCTCGCCGGTGCTTCACTTTCATGTGTTTTATCTCCTAAAACTCAAGTGTGTCTTAGATTACATTCCGGTTTTCTGCATTGATTTGAAAGAAAACAATTTAACTTTAGAAAGACCTTTAGCACTAGCTGATGAAAGAACTTAGAAAACCTTGGCACGTGACTGCCAAGCGCAGGTTGCAAATTGCCAAATTTTTTAACCCAACATGGTTACCCAAATGGTCACAGCTTGGAGCGCTGTAATGACTGTCTGACAAGACTAGAAATAGAACATCTATGTACACATACAGCTGTATCTGATTTTAACCCTTTCATTTTCAGTCTTTAGTCCTGAGTAATCCTGAAACAAGAAGTATTTATGATGTTTATGGACGGAAGATACTGGAGACAGGCTGGGAGGTAAGATTGAATGGTTCTGAAACAGACATTCTGCCTAGCTCTTGAAAAAAGAAAGACTGAAATAAGCCAGTTTTACTCTCCTTTCAGGTTACATGCATTGAAAGATGGAGAACACCTGCTGATGTAAGTGAGATTACATTGATTATAGACTGACCTGCCCCACATTTTGCTACAATAAACAAACACAATCAAATGAGCAGATGCACAAATGAAACAAGGGGATGGATTTATTACTGATTTAAGTCAGCTTTTGTCACTTCTAAAGAATCCCAGACTAAACAAGTGACATAATGGTATGGTTAAGCTATTGGTGACTCATCTTTCCATCCAAGAGGGGGTAGTACATCATATAGTGCTGTAGTGAAAGGTCTCACTTTTTCCATAAAGGTGCTCTACAATTTACTGTATTTCCTCAAATAAGCACCAATGCTCTAATACATGTACAGGGTGTACAGTGTACTCCCCCAAATATGCACCCACCCCCTAGGCCAAAATATCAAGTGCCCCTCTCGAATAAGAGCCTCTACCTATCGCTTATCACTTTCTTAAATTAATAGGGACACAAGGAAAACCTGTTGCTATAGTGCTCAAAGCACAAATGTTTTCAAAATCGCCTTTTGGCAACCTAAAATTGTAAAATGGTCGCCAGACATGAAAGGTCGGTCACCAGAAAAAAGGGACACTTTGCGCATCCTTATGTAATGGTTTGAAAAAATCAAAATGGATGCATGCAACATGTAAAGGCTTAATACCCGGAGAACAGGGTAAAAACAGGGCATAAAATGACATGCACAAAGAATTATCTATAGGTGATCTCACTTTAACTTAAATAGTCTGGCGGCATAGCTTGAAATTTCAGGTGAACTGTGCACTTTTTGATACAAGCATTAAATTTTGCACACTGATAGTAGTCACCAATAAAAGCATCTTCACATAGTGCGAAGCTGGAATTACATTGGTTTCCATGGAAACCACAATTAATTAAAATTCAATGAAATTCATTTGCGTAGTTTATCAAGACATAGAGTATTATCATTTCAGTCAGTGAGTACCAACCTGTTTACCATGTACGTCTTGTTTATCACACGCTATTTAATCTTAACTGTGCATTGCCATGGCAACTGTAAACAACAGAAAGCTACATTTGGTAAACTACAATTAAAACGACTGTATAAAGTCAATGTGCCTTTAGTTGGTTTGATCATTATAAATTATGTAAAACTTACATCTTTGCACAAAGCTTTTTGTCCAGTCAAATAATTTGGTTTAGCATCAAACTAATTGCCACAGAATTTTTTTTTCTTGCCATTTTGTTGTTGGATGGCTATTTAAAAACATACTAAAAATCCGCCAAAATCAGTTTGGTGAAACATGAGAAAAATTGGGAATAAAGATTTTCAACTTTCACTACAGGAGACCCAATTTCAGGAAGATCACAAATTCAGACAAAACATCTGATAATTGTTTTTTTTTCTCAAGAATTTTCGATACAACATCACTAATGTATTTTGAGTAGTTTTGTTTAGAAAAAAAATCCGACTAAATGTGTGAGAAACACCTGGGTCAGTGTTGATGGCTTCCCACAGGATATGCAGCCACTCATCTGTCTTCTGGCATTCTGTTTTCCAAGCTTTATTTTTTTTTTTCTATGGCGGTATTTAAAAGGGAAATTATTACGTAGTCAGTCTGTGTTAACTTTGTTACAAATATTAGTAATTGTTTTTTTTTGTGCAATATCAGAAATGCAGCAAGTATTTTAGCAGTTTGACAGGCTTCTAATTTTTTTATATCCTGCAGCATGGATTCAAATTTAGTACAGCTGTAGCTGACTGATGGTGAACAGTTTGATTTGATATTTTGTTCACCTTCAGTCAGCTACTAAATTTGCATCCATGCTCAAGTATACGTGCGACTAACTGTGTGCAATGGACAATAACTTTCTATCAGTACAAACTGTTTAATCTATTCCCATTTTCTGCAATTGAGTTTAGTGAGGTTAAGTTATGTTCAAACCTTGGACACAAGGGATTCTTTTTTTTTTTCTGATGACATGTGCACCTCCTTTAGGATTATGACTCCATACTTTACCATGTGAGCAAATAAATATTCTGCTATGGAGTCCATCTATTTGGTTTTTGCTCGATCATGGCGCTCTGTGCTTTTCATTATAACTGGCCGAATTTGTTGTAAAGAAAATCCAGAAAACCAAGAGTGCGCAGTGTGATTGTTCTTTTTTTATCTTCTTCTTGTGGCAAGTCTCAGATTTAGTTTATTATACATGTATCTGTGTGTTCAGTTTGTATTTTCTGCAGCAGCCCTGCATTTCTTGATAAGATGAATAAGTAGATTAATCGCTCTGCGGTGTAAAGGTGTTTACATTCCCTCCTTGCACTTCTTTTGTGAGAACAACCCTGAACCTTGACCCGTTTTTTTTTTCGTCCTTTGGCAAATGAAGACCTCTTTTTCTATAACGATCATAGGATCCTATACGTCTGAAAATAACTGCAGCTGTCAATAAAAGCGCAAAGGTACTGTACACATGTACAACATTAATGGGCTTGCATGACTTACCTTCTGATGGCTCAGCTCTTTTTGCAGAACCTATGTTTCTCTTCGGATGAGCATTGTGTAACACAGACTTCAGCTTACTGCATGTTAACCCTCTGACTAAGTTGCTTTAATTATGCTCTGCGTGGGAAATTTCTATTACTCCATAGCCTCTTACAAGATATTTTTATATACGCATTGTTTTGGCTACCCAGAGTTAATCTTTCCCTTAAAAACCTGCTTCCTTATTATACTCCAATGACTGTATTTCGTTTTCTTGAAACAAACGTTTTGCTGGAACCAAAGTTCTTATGCAATAAATGTTCCGTTAATTTAAATATATATATATATATTTTTTTTTTTGCAAAGGTAACAACACTTTTCCTTAAATGAAAACGCATTTACCTCTTATCAAATTCATAGGCATTGAAGCTAAACCTGCTCAAAAACTCTGCATTGTTGTGCATTGGAAAGAACAATTAAAAAAGTTATACACTGAAATTTTGAAAGCTAAGACACAAGTGTAAGAAAATGTTTCATCTGTTTTACAATGAGTGTTGGTGCAAATTATAAACTCCGATAAACAAGATTCATCAGGAGAGAAGATAGTTTCTATAGCTTCTATTTTAAGTCAACAAAAAAGTGAAAAATGATATATAATTCATCTGAACGAAGCCATTGTTATTCCTTTAGCTTACTGCTTGGTTTTGCCACATTTTTGTTCGAGATCGTAGATCACAGCGTTTCAGTTTGACATCATTTAGCTTTTGTTTTCGTCTCTTGTTTCGTATCATGACCAGATCATGACTCTTGACACAAGTCAGTTGCTATTTGTCACACTTGTTCTTCTTTCGTGACCTAGCATGTTTCTTAGCGTGTTTGTTTACGTTTTACATTATAGTGTAGTTTTACACTCCTAGTTGTATTGTTTAGTCGTGTTAGTAATTTTTAGCGTCGTTGTTTCGTTTAAGCATTATTGCCCTGTCTTATAAACAGTGTTACTTGAAATACATGTAATCATAGTTACTGATTCTTTTTTAAAAAATTCAGATGATTTACATATAATACAAACCTTAAAGTATGAAATACTCATTATTGTTACAAGCTGCTCAAATAAAAACTATTACGTTGCGTTTAACTTAACTTTTTGTTAATAATAATAATAATAATAATAAACTTTATTTATAATTAGCATCTATATCATTAACTGTTCTAGGGGCTTTACAAAATATGGATTAAAACTCTAAAAAATCTAACAACAACATATATAAGTATAAAAAATGAATAAAAATCTATTTATATATTAAGAAAAAGCTTAGTGAAATAAATGTGTCTTTAAGTGTTTTTTTGAAAGAATTCAAGGAATCGGTATTCCTTAAAGAATATACGGGTACGCTGTTCCATAATTATTTAGGTCCTGCAATAGAAAATCTTCGATCACCATAAGACTTTAGCTTAGACCTTGGGACTTATTTGAGCATGAACGCAAAGAGTAGGAGCTGCTACAAAAACTGAGCAAATTGGATATTTAACTTGGTGAAAGTCCATTGATAGCCCTATATACTAAAAATAAGATTTTATAAATAATGCGGTATTCAACAGGCAACCAATCTAAGTCTATTAAGCTGGGTGTTATGTGTTCATATTTCTTGGTGAATGTTACGATGCGCACTGCCCTATTCTGAACTAGCTGTAGGCGGTTCAAGAGAAATTTAGGTAGTCCATATAGAATTGCATTACAGTAATCCAAGTGGGTAGTCACAAAAGCATGAATAATTGTTTCAGTAGATTCATGATCCAAATATGTTCTTATCTTACTAATATTAGTTATTAAAGGGAAATGACATGTCTTGCAAATCTTTTTAGTGTGGTCTTCCACATCAGCACTGGGATCGCGTATCACTCCAAGATTACGAACAGAAGAGGACGGTTGAATAGTTTCACCCCCAACACGAGCAAATTCCAGTGAAGGACTGGGCTGATAACGTGAATTGAGTAGAAGCAGCTCAGTTTTTTCCTCATTTAGATGAAGACTATTAAGAATTATCCAATTGTTGATTTCCTTTACACATATTTCAATGCTAGATTTAGCAGGGGAGAGAAGATCATCACTTCCAAATTTAAATGACACATAGAGCTGAGTGTCATCAGCATAGAGATAGTACCTAAGATTGTGTCTCTTTATGATAATATCAGCCACTGGTGAAGTGTACTAAACATACAAATGTATAACAGAGGCCAATGGACGGACCCCTGCGGTAGACCGCAGTTAAGTTCATGTAAAGAAGATCTTGAACATTCAATTTGAATGTATTGCGTACAAGATGACAGGTAATATATGAACCATACATGTACAGACCCTGTAATACCATTTATGTTGAGACAGCCTATCCAGTAGTATTTCATGGGACACAGTATCAAATGCAGCAGATAAATCTAACATAAGTAGTACAACAGCTTTATTGCTGTCAGTTGCATGCAGAATATCATCTTGTACCTTCACCATGACAGTTTCATTGGAACGATGTACTTTACAGGCTGACTGAAAGTTCTCATGTAGGTTATTGTTCATCAGATAGTTGTTTAACTGAAGAGCAACATTCTTCTCAATAATCTTCGATAGCGCTTTTAAATTCGATATGGGTGTAAAGTTCTTGAATTGTAAAAAGTGCACATCAGGTTTCTTGAGCAGAGGTGACAATACTGCAGATTTCAAACATGTAGGCATTCAGCCTTCACAGAGAGAGAGGTTGACGATGTTAGTAATAGTAGGCAGCAATAGGTCTGTACATTGTTTGATGATGGAAGATGGTAATGGATCCAAGACACAGGACTTCGAGAACACTGTTGCAGCTAGTTCCCTGATGTCATCAAGTTTCATTTCAGTTAAAGTTGAAAATTTAGTCAAAGATATAGTGAGTACCTCATCAGAAACATATTCGGCCGAATCAATAAGAGCCTTCTTTTTAACATGGAGATCATTATGTAGTGTATCAATCTTAGCAGTAAAAAAGGTAGCCAATTCATCAGCTAGCATACAGTCATTTTCGGAGGGTGGATAGAAGTTAACAGTTGGCTTTTGAAGTAGCTTTTGAACAGTTTTGAACAGAACTTTTTGATTACCAGAGGTTTCTTTAATAATAGACGAATAGTGCTCTGACTTGTGAGATTTGATCAGATTGATCACAACGTTACATTGGTGTACATACTGCTTTCGGTCAGCAGGTAGTCTCGTTATTGTTATTTTCTGACTTACCATTTGAATGGTACCTACAAGTCACATATAATTATTTAGAACTGCATACTCATAGTTTTCTTGCTATTTGTTCTACTCTGGTTTCCTTGGTGTTAATTCCATTATGATTTAGCTTAGTCTGAAAATGTCAGACGTCATCCTTGATACAGTAAGCCACATGCAGTCATAGACTGCCTATTTTTGTAACACAGAAACACTTCATACTTATCACTGAAAACTAGGTAGCAGTTACCATAAAATTCTGAAAATAAGCCCCGGGGCTTATATTTTTCAAAGGCCGCAGCCCTTTTTGAGGGGCTCATTTTGGAGGGGCTTATATTTGGAGGGGCTTATCCACGGAAGGAAATTTGCGTTTCAAACTTGATTGGGCTAGCCTTGTAGTTGGAAGTAAATTTACCGTTTTTGCTTTGTTTTACTTTGTATTTGAGGGCAATTTTCCAAGTACAAGCCCCTAGGGGATTATTTGGAGGGTGATTTAACAGAGGGTTTTTTGTGTTACCGGTTTGGGGGACTCATATTTGGAGGGGCTTATTTTCGCAATTTTACGGTATTCGTTCTTCTTTCACTTTTCCATAAAAGTAACAAACACATTTTGGGCATTTTTGTTTAAACATATAATTTCAACTAACGTGGGAGCCCTGTGTTAAAAGCTCAAAATGTTTAACGCTTAATCTTGACATGTTCCGCCGAACCAATTTTGGCGGTTTTTAGTATGTTGCTAGATAGGCCACCCTTACTTAAATGGCGTTGAAAACAATTCTGTTGCATAGTTTGACGTTGAGCCTCAAAAATGCCTAGATTGACTGAACTATTTGTTGCCTAGTTAATTTCGCATTTTCATTATGGAATAAACTTAAGATGCTTCTCTAGTTTTGCATGGTGCACCTCTCACTGTGCATTACAAGATGGTCACTGTGAAAAAGAGATGAGTCTCAAACTGTTGAAAATGTGCATAACGTAAGCGGTACGCGTGTTGTTTTAACAAAAGTTCAATGTACTTAACCGTCAGAACCAAGTAAAACAATAGAAAAAGCATGTTCAGATCATATGTAATTATTCCAAATTATGGCCTGTATTTAAAGAGAAATTACAATTCGCATGAAAATTTAACATCTGTATTGTTGTACATGTATTTTGAAATAAGATGTAAATTAAATTTAAACAAAAAGAGTAAGACAAAGTACCTCGTAGGGGGTCTCAGGTCTGATAATTTCATTTGCTGCTAACTGGCTAGAATGAAAAAAATTAACTTGAAAAACTACATCAGGAATTGACCAGCGTGGGAAAGTAAATATTCCTACAAAGTTTGGTGCTTGTATCAAAAATCGCATAATTCTCTAGCTAAGCCGCTGTACTTAAAAGATACCAGTAATTAACACTATCTACTAGAAAAACATGTGGTGCAAAATATTGTGAATTTCTCTGGGAATAGCTTGTCACATGATCCCTGAACACAGGTTGCCAAAATCTTTTTTCTACTCCCATGGCGACCAAAATGCTCGCAGCTTGGAGCACTGTTCAATTGCCACTCGATTTATAAATTTTAAAGGTTCCACCTCTAAACATTTATACTAATACAAACGTGTGTAAAATGTATAATAGGACCCTTTATTACCAGCAGAAGGAAACTTTATTAGAACCCCTCCCCCCCACCCCTCTGTTTAAGTGCCCTTCTTTCAATAACCACTTCTCCTTTTAGCTAAAAAGCTTTGAGGTTCTTATTCTCCGAAATACAGTATACTGTGTTTGTGTTAACTGTGTTGACAACCTCAATAGTGTAGATAAAATATGGAATACTTCATGGATAGTATTTACGCATGAGTTGTTGACGTATCAGAAATCTAACAAGTGAGCACAGAGAACAACTGGGATTTCTGATACGAAAACAATGAGTGTGTATATACACAACTGTACCATTCATTAAAGCACTTTCCATATTGTATTGCGTTTATTATAATACGTACTGAGATATTCATCATTTTGACAGACCTTTTGTTTCAAATCTTTCCAAAATGCTTCAATTTGCCTCTACTCAAATAATGAATTTGCTTTAAATGCCCGATTTCGATATATGTAATAATAATTATTGATGTTATTAGTATTACACACACAGTATTACACACTTGGTAGTTCAGCAATCTGATTGGTTTGCTCTCTCAGACTATGACTTTATGTTCATCACGCTAGGCATTGAATATTAAGCAAACAAAATTGTTGTTTAAACTGGGTGTTTTGCTAAAGTTTCTGTGTAAGAACTTTTTGAAAATAAAGGAGTATCCTAGTGTTGATGATTCTGAAGCTAAGAAAAGACTTGATGGTGTATGAACAGTGTGATTTATTGTGGAGTGATTTACTGTAGCTGACTTTTTATACGCTTGAATCAATGTTTACCACAACAGAGCAAAATTAACAAGGCTGATTTGTCATTGTTTTGTGCACTTGGGATTCCCTCGCAAGACCAATTTTGCCTGTAAATAGAATTTAATTTATGTAGAAAAAAGGAAGGCATATATTAATTTTTCAAAAATTAAAATGTCTAAGAACACTGCAGATAAACAATACTTACCTTGACAATGGCTGCTGTAATTTTAACAGCATTTGCAAGAAGTGACAAAAAACTTTCCCATTCACATTCACCGTGAGTTGACAAAAGCAAATAAAGCTCTACATTTTTATTTTCTTATCAAAAGGAATAGTAATTTAAACTTTTGATGTTTTATTTTGAACCATTGATGCTAAAGCTTACAAAAAGATTAAGACTGTGATCTGCAATGTTTGAATATACTGTAAAGACAAAGTAGCTCAGATAAAAAGAACAACTTGCACTGTGAGCATAATTATGTCTCATTCTGTTTTTCCCCTTCCACTGTTGTTTAGTGGGCTGTCTACAATATTATTCTCTTTGTCAACAGAGAAATACACGAATTCCAAATGTTATCACTTAGGCATTAGGTTGTTTCCTTTTCCAACAATTATCCCATGAATGATATTGTTATTGCTAAATCAGCCTCCACCAAATATGTTGAAGTAACTGTAACTCATAATCTGAATTGGGATCAACATTGTGATAATATTAATTTTGTAATAAAGCTAATAGCACGGTTGGTCTTCTGAGAAGGGTGTTGGCAGATTGTTCCACAGATGTCAAATCCAAGCCATTGCTTGCTCTGTGTGGAACCCATATACTAAATGGAATATTCACCAAATCAAGCTACAATCCTGGACAAAAGTCCTCGGGACAGTACTGTGATATTCATATTTTTCTGTCATTTGTCGGTTCCCTCTTAAAACAGTGCATCATTTTCTAAATTTTCTTGCAGTTCTCCCTCCCCCCACCCTATACAAAGTTGAACTTGAAACTCGAAACAAATGTAGGATACACGCGTCCAACATTGTTTGTGGGGTGAGGTTAGTCCAGTTGTAAACCTGGAATAAGTTACCTGTAACTACGGATTTTTCCCTTCACTAATGGTATAATGCTCAGCATAATTACATGTAGGCTGTTATGATATTAAATTTTAGTGTAGATAAAATCTTGTAAACAGTAATTTTATAATGTAGATATCTGTTTTAAGATTTGACATGTAAATAATTTTCTCTTTCATCCATAATTACTATTTATTTATTTATTTATTTATTTATTTTTATCTCCTAGTATACGTGTACACTGTTTTAGGAGTATTCCTATTAAAGTATCTTTTCTTTCCATGTGTGGAAAACATTGTTTGCTCCTCTGATTGGCTAGAACTCATTTGCATATGAAAATATTCGACAGGTTTTTGGTGAGTATTTCTCAGTATGTATTATTGTAATAACTGTGGTTTGTTTACTGTAAGTTGTTTTATACAATGATGTGAATGCTACGGGTGCTGTGATTAGTCATTGACCGTGATCTATTAGAGCACAGATACACAGATGATGTCACGGAAGATTGTTTTCTTTGTTTTGTTCAATATTATGGGTTACTTTTTACAGATCCATGAAGAATATGAGCATCTCCACAGAGAAAAGGAGAATGCTGCTTACAAATAATTATTGAAGAATGCAGCTTACAAATCCAAAGGTGAATGGAGTCATTTTGCAAGTGATGTTGTTTATATTAAATACTTCTTCACCCGTACTTTGATCTATCATGTTGTTCAACATAAGCTGTACTAACTTTTTTTCTCTTTGCAGGGCAGTATTTCTGTTGGAGTGAATGCCACAAACTTGTGATTCTTTTGAAGGAAGGTGAGATTTTTGGCTGATCTTTTGAAAGAAAGTGAGATTTTTGGCCGATCTTTCATCAGAAGCTTTGAAGCATAAGAGAGGTTACTGTAAATGCCTGAAATAGTGCCATTTTTAAATAAGTTCTTGCCTTTGAGTTAGCACCTCCTTTCTGTGATCTTAAAACATTACTTATTGTTTGACTGTATTTTGAGTCCAGCAGGCAACAGAGTATGTGTGCCCTTCATGTATAAATGGCCTCCACTCCACCCCTCTATACACGCCCTCTATACACATTACTGACACAGTTACAAGCAAATGACCCAATTGAAACAATCCAGCTGTTGGGTGTAAAACATGCATCTCTTTGGTAGTCCATTCTGTGTTGAAGTTATTACTTAGCTCCTTATAGTCTCCATACACAAAAATTAATTCTCTTATAGAGTTGTGCAAAAGATATGAAATAATATTATTTTATCTAGGGCGAAATTTTTTAAGACATAGTATTAAAAGGACACAGTCAGCTGATGTACATGCGCATAGATACCATTTCTTAGCTGATTTGTCACAAGACGCGCGTGAAACAAAAGCGTATCCGGAATCCTCTTAACAAACCTTAAAGAGTTGAACTACAATATTGTAGTTACGTGCCAAAATCGTGATTATAGGCCCTAAGCCACATCAGAGCACTCATTTTTTATATACCATTGAGAATTCACCGATAGATTTTTCCAGGGAAAGCCAAACATCGACAAATACTTCCGAATGCGAACATCAGTAGAGGTGAGAAATTGCAAGAAGTCTGAATGATTGTGAAAGATTCAAGGTGAAGAATGCTTGATTTTCCAAATATATGTAACCTTTTCCATCCATTTTCCAAATAAAATTATATAATGATTATCGCCGATGTTACTGATTCATTTCTCTTGTTATTTTGGTAAACAAAGGCGATTTCTCCCACCCGGTGCCTACAGGTTTCTCACCTCTTCTGTTTATGTTCCTTTGAATACTAATTTTGACCAATTAATGTGATAAAATAATGTAATAGGATTAGTAAAAGATCCAGGATTGAATGAAACACTAGGTAGGATTGAAGTGGATTTCTAGATGTATCCAATGCGTAGATTTGATTTCGGGTTGAGGTAAATGCTTTTTAAACTGGCAAAAGTAGTGTCCAGGTTCACGTGGTCCCATAGCTGACTGTGTCCCTTTAAACTTGAAAAAGTTGGACTAACTTTTTTTCAGTTTCAATCCATATCTGCCCATCCTATTGAACAATTTCAGTGGTTTAATATAGTATTAAATAACTGAATTGTACCATTATTTTTGGAATTCAATGATGCAAAGACACGTTATAGCTTTACAAAGAGATAGCAAATGGCGTGAAATAGCACCTTTAATTGTTTAATTTATAATTGCCTCTTACTGAGTGTGCAATTTATTGTGTGACAAAACCTTTCTTTGCTCTTCACAGTTATTGCATTGGAGGAATTGTGATTGGAGGTCATGGAAAGGGGTGTCTGTGGGAACGAATGGCCGTAAGTGACCATATAAAAAATAATATTATGATAACAGTAACTGGGGGAGATCTTGAAATCAAGTTATGAGTAGTTCATGACTCATTTTCCTCTCGGGGAGTGGCGTGAAAAAAATTTGGGAATCAATATTTTTTTTGTACTCTCGGTAAAACATAAACAATTAAAAGCTTAACAAAAAGTTAAAGAGAATTCTCAACAATAAAAAAGTTATCATTATATGTAATTTATTATTTTTTGTTACTGCATGCGGCAAGTGTTGTCCCTGTGAAAAGAGAGGTTGTGTTCCTTTACTTTAAGATAGTAACAATATTGTCTCTTGTTACTTCACTCAGTGCTTGCTTGGCAACTCGACAAACACACAGTGAGATATGTAACATGCAAGGGCAGCCTTCACTCTTCCATGAACGCAACAGTGGTTAGGGAACCGAACAAAGTTGAATACAGTTTACCATTCAGGTAATGACTTAGAATAATAAAATAATTTTAAACATTTGAATGTCATCCTTCCAAAAATTTAACCAGCTGTCTCACTTAAGTTGAAGGTGGGTGCCTGGGAATACCCAAGGGCTTTCACTGTGGCCAGCCAGCCCCTAGATAGAGTACTACCCCCATAGCTGGCAAATCCCCACAACCCATCCATGAGCCCCCTCTCTTACGAACATTATTTTATCGCTTCAAACTAATGTCTTTAGAATTGAGAATGACTCTCTTTCAAACATTTGGACTTCAACTTTATGTCATCCTTCCAAGCATTTGAATTCCGAAAATCATACTTCGAAATATTTCTGATCATTATTCTTCCAAACATTTAAAATCTAACTGGCATCACTCCAATCATTTAAATTCCGTGTCTTTCTTCCAACAATTTTAATTCTGCAAAAAATCTTTCCAATTATTAAAATTCTGAATGTGATCCTTCCAAACATTGGGATTCTGCCCTTATTCTTCGACAACAAGAATTCAGACCTTATCCTTCCAAACATTGGAATTCTTATCTTATTCTTCCAAACATTCGATTTCACCTATCTTATCGTTCCAAACATTGGAATTCTTTTCTCATCTGTCCGAACATTAGAATTCCTATGTTATCCATTCCAAGCACTGGAATTCTGATCTTATTCTTCTAACCACTGGAATTTTTATCCCATCCTTCCAAACATTTGAATTCTTATCTTATCTTTTAGAATAATTATTAGAATTTTTCTTATATCCTTCCAACCATTGGACTTCTTATCTTATCCTTCCAAACATGAGAATTCTTATCTTATCCTTATCCTTATCCTTCCTTTCTTATTCTTCCAAACATTCGAATTCTTATTTGTTTTTCAAACATTGGAATTTCTTTCCCATCCTTCCAAACATTGGAATTTTTATCTTATCTTTCAGGATATTAGAATTCGTCTCATAATTATGCTTCCAACAACTGGAATTCTTATTTTATATTCCCGAACATTAGAATCCTTATCTTATTTTTCCAAAGATTGAAATTCGTATCTTTTTATTCCAAACTTTAAAATTCTTACCTTATCCTTCGAAACATTGGAATTCGTATCTCATCGTTCCAAACACTTGAATTTTTATGTTGTCCTTCCAAACATTAGAATTCCTCTCTTATTCTTTCAAACACTGGAATTCTGATCCCATTAGAATTCTGATCTTATCCTTGCAACCATTCTTATCCTTGCAACCATTTTGTTATCTCATCCTT
>BOPM01000747.1:107728-120711 GCA_022179025.1 Porites australiensis
CCTATCTTATTCTTCCAAACGTTAGAATTCCTATCTTATCTTCTAAGCATTACAATTGTTATCTTGTGCTTTCAAACATTAAAATTCTTACTTTATCCTTAACATTGCAATTGTTATTTTATTCTTATAAACAGTAGAATACTTATCTTATTTTTCCAAGTATTAGATTTCGTATGTTATCGTTCCAAACATTGGAATTCTTATCTTATCCTTCCAAACATTACAATTCTTATCTTATCTTCTAGACATTAGAATTTTTATCTTATTTTTCCAAACATTAGATTTCTTATCGTTTCCTTCGAAGCTTTCGAATTCTTATCTTATCCTTCCAAATATTAGAATTCTTATTTTATCCTTTTAAACATTGGAATTCTTATCTTATCCTTCCAAACATTAAAACTCTTTTCAAACATTATAATTCTTACTTATCCTTCTAAACGTTACAATTCTTATTTTATTCTTTTAAACATTAGAATACTTATCTTATTTTTCCAAACATTAGATTTCCTATGTTATCCTTCCAAACATTGGAATTTTTATGTTACCCTTTCAAACATTACCATTCTTATCTGATCCTTCCAAACACTAAAATAGTTATCTTATTCTTCCAAACATTAGATTTCCTATCTTATTTTTGCAAAGAGTGGAATTCTGATCTTATTCTCTCAAACGTTAGAATTCTTATCTTATCCTTCTAAACATTACAATTGGTTTCTTATCCTTTCAAACACTAGAAATCTTATCTTATGCTTCGAAACATTCGAATTTTTATTGTATCCTTCCAAACATTTAGAATTTTTATCTTATCCTTCCAAACATTGGAATCCTTATCTTATTCTTCCAAACATTAGAAATTTTTATCTTACCCTTCCAAAGATTATAATTCGTATCTTACCTTTCCAAAAATTAGAATTCTTATCTTATCCTTCCAAACATTAGAATTCTTGTCTTATCCTTCCAAACATTGGAATTGTTATCTTATCCTCCAAACATTAGAATTTTTATCTTTTTCTTGTAAACATTAGAATGTTTATCCCATTTTTCCAGACATGAGGACTTTTAGGTTATTTTTCCAAACATTAGAATTGTTATCTTATCCTTCCAAACACTAAATTTCTTATCTTTTCTTCCAAACATTAGTTTTCGTCTGTTATTCTTCCAAACATTAGAATTGGTATGTTATATTTCCAAATATTGGAATTTTTATCTTATCCTTCCATAAATTAGAATTCTTATCTTATCTTTCCCAACATTGGAATTCTTATCTTATTCTTCCAAACACTGGAATTCTTTTCTTATCCTTCCAGACATTAGAATTCGTATCTTATTCTTCCAAACATTACAGTTTTTATCCCATCCTTACAACCATTGGAATTCTTGTCTTATCGTTCCAAAGATTACAATTCTTATCTATCCTTGCAAACATTAGAATTCTTATCTTATCTTTCCAAACACTGGAATTTTTATCTTATTCTTCCAAACATTGGAATTCTTATCCCATTCTTAGATATTAGAATTCTTGTCTCGCCCGTTCAAACATTGGAATCCTGATCTTATTCTTTGAAACATTGGAATGTTTATGTTATCCTTGGAAGCATTAGAATTCTTATCTTATCCTTCCAAACATTAGAATTCATATCATATTCTTCCAAACATTAGAATTTTTATCTTATTCTTCCTAACATTAGATTTCCTATGTTATCCTTCCAAACACTGGAATTTTTGTCCCATCCTTCCAAACATTGGAATTCGTATCTTATCTTTCCAAACATTAGGATTTTATCTTTTCCTTCCAATTATTAGAATTCGTTTTTTATCGTTCCAAACACTAGAATTTTTATCCCGTCCTTCCAAACATTGGCATTCTTATCCCATTCTTCATAAGATTACATATTTTTCCTGTCCGTCCAAACATTGGAATTCGGATAATATTCTTCCAAACATTGGAATTTTTATCACATCCTTCCAAACACTGGAATTCTTATCTTTTCCTTCCAAACATTAGAATTCTTAACTTATTCTTCCAAACATTAGAATTCTTATCTCATACTTCCAAACATCGGAGTTCTTATCTTATCTTTCGAAATTTTAGAATTCTTTTTTCTTTTTTCTGATCCGCTGATTAAGTACCTTGGCGTGGTGGATTAGCTTGTGTGTTCCTATGACCCGGAGAGCTAAGCTGGCGGGAGCAAGTCTCCTGGCAGGTTTAACCATGCCAGACAGGTTGAAGGGTAGGAACCAGACGAAATCTTAATCAACTAGAGGAGTAAACCTCGATGACAAAAAATCCAGGAGTGGGCAGCAGCTCTTCTGTGGCACTGATAGGCAAATACCGGCAGACAGATATTATGGCTATTTGTGTTTTGATCAATGGCGGATGATGAATGACACTGTTAAACACAACGGTATGGACCAACCATTTCTCATTAGTAGAAAACTGCGGTTACTAGTAGGAGTTGCGACCACTAGTACTGAATCGTACTTCCTCTTGGAAGTGTGGAAGCAATTGAAAAACAACATGACCAGCAGTTCTACAACTTCTTCATACCACATCGCTCGTCGCGTGGGTCACCAAGGAGCGCGTCCCCCAGTGGGATGCCAGGCTGGGATCGAAAAGAATGCTACTGGCCAAAACATTTCGAAGGATTGCCGGCTTTGTAAGTGTAGAAAGACTACCCTTGTTTCAACTTTCAACTGTCGCACTCTGAGCTCATGAACAGAACATTGATGTCATGTATCCAAGAACATCGGATCTACCATGGTGACATCGAGTTGAAGTACCATGACATGAAGAAAGGTTGGGTTATGATCACATCTTTCGCTGAAAAGGCTACAAATAACTCAACAATACGAGGTGTTGGCTTACTTCTCAGTCCGAAAGCACACAAAGCACTGAACTCGGTAGAAACCATCAATCCAAGGACTCTCATTGCCACTTTCATTGGAAATCCTGCTGTTACTGTCATATCCTGCTACAGCCCTACCAATGTATCTAACGTTGACGGCAGAGAGGAATTCTATGCAGAATTATCAGAACTGACTAAGGCTGTTCCCAAACACAGTGTCTTACTAATTGGCGGAGATATGAATGGAAAGATTGGTGCAAGTGATGCTAAGGGGTCAGTCTACAACAAAAACACCAACGAGAATGGGCAACTACTCCTAAACTACGTGTTAGAATGCAATCTCAAACCGCTAAACACCAGTTTTAAAAAGCGCGAAGGTAAGCTTTGGACTCATACATCACCATCTGGAGCCAAATGTCAAATAGATTATATCCTAATAAACAACAAATGGAAAAATAGTGCTTTAAACTGTGAAGCATATAACACCTTCTATTCTGTGGGATCTGATCACCGTATTGTCACAGCTAAAACAAAACTAAGCTTGCGGCAAAGTAAACCATCTGGCAAGAAATTTGAGTACCGAATGTGATCTCTCCAAACATTTGAATTCCGAACGTCATTTTTTCAAGCATTTCAATACCGAATTTCATCTCTCTAAACATTTGAATTCCGGATTTCTTCACTCCGAATATTTGATTTCCGAATATCATCACTGCAAACGTTTGGATTCCGAATGCCATCAGTTCAAACATATGAATTCCGAATGTCATTCTTCCAAACGTTTGCACACCGAATGCTATCTTTCCAAACATTTCAATACCGAATGTCATTACTCCAAACGTTTAAATTCGGAATGTATCTCTTGAAACATTTTAATTCCATTTCAACTACTTCGAAAATTTGATTTACGATGTCATCACTCCAAACATTTGAATTTCGAATATCATCACTTCAAACATTTCAATTCCGAATGTCATTTTTCCAAACATTTGAATGCCGAATGCTATCTCTCCAAACATTTGAATACCAAATGTCATAACTCCAAATATTCGAATTCCGAATTTCTTCGCTCCAACAATTTAAATTCGGAATGTCATTTCTCCTTACATTGGAATACTGAATGTCATGACATCACTCCAAACATTTGAATTCCGAATATCATCACTCTAAAAATTTGAATTCCGAATATCATTCTTTCAAGCATTTGAATACCGAATGTCATCTCTCCAAACATTTGAATTCCGAATGTCTTCACTCCAAACAGTTGAATTCCGAATATCATCGGATATGTTATAACTTAGAAAATTTGATTTACGATGTCATCACTACAAACATTTCAACTCAGAATGTTTTAACTCAAAACTTCTTTATTTAGAGTGGGAGAATTTTAACCATTTGAATTCAGATTCAGTTGGAAGATAAAAATGCATAAAATTTCCTTCTTCTTCACTGTCTTTGATTTTACTCGTTTGCAATCTAATCGTGTTATTTTTGTATTTTTTGTTTGTTTTTGTCTTTTTCTTTTTCAGCTATGTCTTGGAATTTAAAATTCATTTGTAGTAGGTGCCCAGACAAGAAAAATAGAGAAAGACACAAAAATTAAAGGCACTATAAAGTATGTATTGTTCTTCTATTGTTTCACGGGTACATAATGTATTTCCCGTAGATCCACCCAGTCTCCAAGATATCAGTCACTGACGCTGGAGGGTACCGTGTGTTTAATATCTACTTCAGGGTAATCCCCGGTTCCACCTGGTCTGTACTCCATCCTGTAGGGCCCCCTCCTGGTTCCCCTTAGTTCCTAATGAAAAGGGGATTTGGGCCTCATCCCCAGAGACTGATCAGGGCTGCTGTCAAGGGTGACTATCCCCGGTACCACTCGATCTTGTCTTTCCCCGGTAGGGCTTCTCTCCTGGTCCCTTTACCCTCAGATTTAAGCGCTTTCTTACCACCAGTAATTTGCCCATTAGTTTTTTTGTGTGTTTTCTGTGTGGCATACAGCGTAGAACCTTAATGCGAAACCATCCGCCGGTCGGGAGATTTTATTAACGATTTGCCTAGTCCCTAGGCCTCATTATTCCGCGCAAATTAACGATCACTTTTAAAATTTTTATATGACACATAGAAAAAAAGCAAGGAAAGATGATGATCCCTTTCAACTGTTCAAGTGACATTCAAATTCATTTTCAAAGCTATGTAGTTAATGGTCAGTTACAGCCCGTTATATGAGCCTGACCAGGGTTGAGGTTTCATCACACGTGGGCTAATTTTGTTGTTGTGATTATAATTAGCTTGTGAAGAAAACAGCCGACATTTGGCGACGCCACCTCTACGTTCTCCATGAAATGACGTGTGAGAAACGAGCGCAGAAATTCCGTACTGATGACGTGTCATTACCGAGATTTGGGTAGTGTGTCTGCTTGGTTGGAGCAAATTCCTGCGCAGCACAACCAATCAGAAACGCTACCCAGATCTGGCTAGTGACGCGTCATCAGCATAGAATTTCTCCACTTGTTTCTCAGACGTCATTTCGCGAGAAAACTAGTGGTAAGGTCGCGAAATGTCTGTTGTTTTCTCAGGCTAGACTATTACTTGCGTTTCATAAACCTTTCGTTTACTGCTATAAATTTTTTTTTTTCCTTTCGTTATCTGATCACTGCATTTTTCCATTGCAAATTTTTTAGAAGTGGAACGTTTGGTTCTATGGTTGAGTACGGATATGAAGTTAAAGTTCGACTGGCTGCTAAAATGTGCATTGGTTTGCCTTTTGGTGTATTGCTAGAAGTCAAGTAAGTAGACTGTCATTGTGTTTTCATTTCATGAGAAGGCACAAATCCTACATATGGTGAGCCACAGGATAGGACATTTTCGTGCTGTCAAGAAGTGTAAAACCCCTTTCATAAAAAAATAGCGCGAAGAAATTGTAGATTCAAGCAAACGCTTTTACGCACCAGGTCCCGGTTTGTCAAACATTGGATAACGCTATCCGCCGGATTAATCACTATCTAATGGATAAGTACCACAGGTAGCCCAAGCTCGAAATATGAGCATCGGCGAGCATCGGCATTGTTTCGTAACATTCAAAATATAAGAATTTGTATGGGAGAAAACCGTTTACATAAAAACCCATAAAACTGACATAAAACGGCCATAAATCGGCCCGTGGACCACACAGGAGAGATGTAACACACATTTTAAGTAAGGTAAGCTGTTTTTCATTGAAATCCTTTCATTTTCGTAGGTTACAGAAACGTTAGGTTTTTTCCCCTTACAAATCCTTATATTTTGAATGTTACGCAACAATGCCGATGCTCACCGATGCTCATATTTCGAGCTTGGGCTACCTGTGTAAGTACCAGGGCCGAAACCAATTGCGTTATCCACTAGATGGAGATTTATCCGATGGATGGTGTTATCCACCTTTCAAAAAGGGTCGCAGCTGCTCTAAAGAGAAGTCACCAATGGTGCCTAATCCTGACCCCAAACAATACTAAAACAATTGAAAGAATGACATGTCATTGTTTTCGACGACCAACTAGAAGAGGCCTTACTAGCAGCTCCTGTACTACTCTTCGAACAACTGAGGCCAGCTCAAAATATAAACGTCGCGGCTATTAATTTAGAAAATCATCTATTGCTTTACTAAGAAACCCTTCGTAAATCTGACCTCAGGTCTGTTCTGTTGGTCGCACACCCAGTTATAAATAGAACTTTGTGTTGTTTTCCCTTAATGCTTTGTGGCGGGTGCAAATGCCGCGCTCTGAATGGCAGAAAGAAGAATACACTACCCAGTAAACTAATCTTTTACAGAGCAGTGCCGGATTCAGACCTTGAGATAAGAGGGGCGCCGGTCATCCAGACCCTTAGATAACGGGGGAAGGCCGGTCTCAGAAAAAAATTTTTTTTTTCGGCCCGTCGGGCCTCAGTTTGGTTTACAAATAAGGGGGGGCCGCCCCTCCCCGGTCCCCTCCCCTGGATCCGCCACAGCAGAGCTTGTACTAATTGATGGACGAAACACTTTTTTTGATTGACGCGTGAAAATCGAGTATACACTTTCCCCATCAACCTGTCAGAAGAGATTTATGGAACCGCCATTGTTTATGGCACCGTGGTTCCCATAGCTGTCTGTTAGGTCGCCAAGGTTCTTGCCCCTAATCCATTTTTTGCAGATGGAGAAGGGAAAGTATGTTAATTTGCTTATCATGTCTAATAATTGTACTTTAATACGTTTACAAACGTTTTCTTTTTGGGCTTTTAGTTCACAGAACGCTCGTCCAGGTCCCAGTAAAGTCATCGATGTTACGGTTCCTGTGCAGTGTCAAGTAGCGGATTCACGACTCTTAATCATTGAGTCTTCAAAGGTGCGAGAGCGGGCGTCTAGTGGTGGGGGGGAGAGGGGAACTTGTAGTAAAGGTCACGGTTTTGCTTCTAGTTGGTCGAGAACGTTATGTGGGATGATTAGACAGTTACAAGGTCGGGATTTGAACCTCGGCCACATTGGTGGAGCGAGCGCTTTCTCCACTCCGCCATCCCTTTAGAAGAAAACAGCCCTAATTAAGTAGTAATTTTCACGGAAATACATCAAACCGAAGGTTTCTGGTATTTGCAGTAAGATAACATCATCTTCAATTGTCCTATTGAAATTTACTGTCATGACAAAGAACCAGGCTTTGTTAAGGCCTTTATTGCAGCTTTTAGTTTTAAGGTGAAAGCAACTTAGGACTTGAGAAAGAGTTTGTTACAGGTATATAATATAAGATATTAGTTTGTTGTTGCCGCTGACTTCTTCTTCTCTTTTTCTCCCTTCAGCACATAAAAATAATACAGTCCAGTTGGCGTAGTTAGACATTTGAGACATCGCCCATATTGGTCCCCATCAAGACACAACAGTCCAGAGCTGCTAGAAGATTTCGTCAAATGCCTGCTGGTTTTACTACTGAACTCTTGTAAAATTTTGCGCAGATGGATGGTGTTATATACCAAGAAAGGAAATAACATAGAGTTGAATAATTCTTAAGGACATTTTACACTTCACAGCCTTGAATGATAATTTACAAGGCTGGTTTCAATGTCTCCTGGCCAAAACACATGAAAAAGGTATTGACAAGACATTTTTGTAAGTATTTTATCACTGAGACGATTATTTTGCGAATTATGACGACCTGTACGTCATGTAAGACTTTGTATAACGTCCTGAGCCACACCCCATATTACAATCGGGGGATTGCGTCGATTTGCGTTTTTTTCTCGGGGGATGGTTTATGTTGGAGGGGGGAGGTTTATATTGGAGAGGGAAGTTCATGTTGGAGGAGGAGGAAAGGTTGTGTTGGTGGGGGAGAGGTTTATGTTGGAAAGTAGATCATCTCGGAGGGTGAACTACAAAAGAGAGTCTCCAGATTTTGGATCTAGTGGTTGGCATCTCTGGTTATGTAAATAGCAACCAATTTTAGAGCGGAATTAGAGAAGCAAGTTGCTTTGAGTCTCAAAGCAGGATACGAATGGGTTGAATTTTATATTTTTAGCCTTTAGAATGGACGGTGATTTGTAAAATTGGAACTTAAGTAGCCAGGAATTAAAGAAATCCCCCAAAATAATGGTTCAGTTTTATTCAAAATGATCCTATTACGACATCTCAACCATAACGGTTTGTTGATGGCCATGATGTAAAAGGATTGCAACTTGAAAATTGGGCCAACCTTTTCAAGGTTAATTCGTTTAACTCTTCAAGCTCCAATATCCACATACAAATTCTCCAAACTTATCTCCATACATTTCCGTAAAGAATTAGTTGAGAGAATTTGATGATAGATCAAGGCATTTTCTCTCGGGTGATCATTTTGTTAATTCTCATAACTTTAATATCTCTTGACAGTGTATGGACATTGTTAGGAGAAAATTGATCGTGGTCACTATTTTGGGACGTAAAGGGTTAAACGATCATGCCTTGTTACCTAATAGAGTACCAAGTCTGAGAAAAAAGGACTGAGAATACGTAGTTATAGTTGCGGCTGAGCTTTGATCGAAAAATGTGGAACTCTCCATGACACAGCTGAACCGTTCTCGTCTTATTTTGATGTCGTCATTAGTTTTGGTATTTTCAGGGCTCAAAATAACGGCCGGTCAACGGACAATGTCCGGCCTGATCGTGTGCTTGACCGGTCAAACTCTCGTCTGGCCGGTCATTTTGACCGGTCATTTTTGGATGCTTGTCGCTTAATGCGTTTTGCTCTATAACGCTGTAATTCGTTGCTTTCTTTGGCTTTTTTTGCTGCTTTGCACTAAACCCTTTAAAGAAAAATGTTCTTCTTTGCTGTGATCAGTAATGCGACCTTCTTTGGGAAAACATTCGCTAACAAGAATCTGTTATTTTTTAGAAAACTAAAGGATGAGTGACAGTTTTTGTCCATCAAACGTTTCACATCTACTTGTAACAGGATTGTGAAAATCACCTTCGACGGAATTCGGGCTAATCGATCGCTCGTCCTGTACTGTTTCTCTGGGAATAAATTTCAGCGCATCGATTAATTATAAAATTTCTTTTCGTCGAACATAATCTCACTTGCAGACTCGATTCCAGAATTGTCTGATAAAAACTAAGCTAATCGAGAACGAACGTCGCCTATCTCTGCTATATCGGCGCTTAAAATCCTCCTTCTTGATAAGCCGTTCGAGATAAAGTGTTGTGCGACGACCCAAACGAAAGCTCTCCTGTATATTTATTGACTTCTGATGACGAATACCTTGTTTGCGGAACAAATTTCTTGCCAAATCAACTTCTTTGCCGCAAATATTTAGCGACGAAATTCTTCTTTGTGGAGGAGACTTTCGATCACTTGCCGGGCAAGGAAAAGGATCAAGTTTCACCGATATGCAAATATAGGACGAACCTTGGAGACTTCCGACACCGCCGTACGATGATGCTGAAGGTATATATAAACGGACATAAAACGGGCGAAAATCGCGGAAAGGAACTCAACAACGTGTGAATGAATTTTTCACCAACTTGCCGGCAAAAACTCGAACGACAATGCCGTACTGCCAGCGTAATTCGATATTCCATGGGCAACAAAGTAATTATAATATTCATTAATTTGACCGGCCAAAATTGGGGTTTGTCCGAGCTAAAAAATATTTGGCCGGTCATCATGACCGGCGACCTGCTGTCCGTTATTTTGAGCCTTGTATTTTGCACTCGGGGGGGAGGTTGGCCGCTCAACAGAATTTCGTCATAATCTTTAGCAGAAACAAACACGCGACAGGAGCAGCATTACTAGTCCACAATGAGTCGTAAACTTCTATTTCGGACTTTCTTCATCACATAGCCTGCAGTGCACGCGTAATTTGGGCGGGCGAAAGCTAGTTTATGTTCGTATTGTAGCCGCGATCTTTGATTTTATGACTGGGGAAGATTAGGGAGAGTGGTAATAGTGACTAGAATGGATAAGCTTGGAGACCGTAAAGTCAGATTGTCGTCTTCACTCAAAATGCACGATAGGAGTCTTGTAACGTAAAGTAGTAAAGAAGCGAAAAAAAAAGAAAACAGTAGGTAGTATTTAGGACTCAAACCCGCATCTTTTGATGTTTAATACACATCCGTATCTGCTACACCATCAAGGGCTAACTGCCGACACCAGTTAATTTTAACTTACGTTACATGGTATTGATCGTTACATTAGTGAAAGCTAACTGTTTTTTATTAAAACAGTGCTTAACCTTAATAACCGTCCTTCAGTGCTAAACCCTGTATTCAACTCTTTTCCTTGCACAAGTGTCTCTCACGCTGATTTGAAATTGGGAAAACGGGTAATATATTTCAATTGAAAGCGTAACATTTTACGTAGACCCAAATTCCCTGGTTTCAATGACTTTCCTTGGAAAAGACAGAATTTCTTTTCTTTACCAAGCGCACACTCTACCCTAGTAATCTTCACTTCACTCCAAGAGTTTATGGGATTAAAGGCAGAGGCCGAGAAACGTGGCCTTCGCCGAAGCATTGAGCTCAAATTCTGTCGTCTGGAAAGTGGAAAAGAAAGTAGGGAGGCGTTTTCCGGAGACTGGAACATCTCAAGGTAATTGGGCAGCTCAACGGACAGAAAACAAAACTCAAGATGGATTGGGCAGCAAGCAAAAGAAAAGCTGTGCGACAGAGTCCCGAGTGTGAGGCAAGAGACTTTACAATGTTTAAATCTGGAAACCTGCCATTAAACATGTACCATGCGTCTGACTCGTTCAGCCCCACTGCAGTCAATGAGCAGTCTGTTCCCTCAGCTACAAGAGCAATGACTTCTATATCAAACGAAGATAGTAAAGAACGCATTGAAAAGGTAAGCAGTAGATAAAGCAGGCTGAGGTTGAGGAGGATGAGGAAGAATGCGACATAGATTCATTTCATTTCATTTATTCATCCTTTCACATACTTATTACAGAATAATATTTAAAAGATAATATTATACCTGGGCAGGAGCTCTCAGCAAACTCTTTTGGGCTTTACGAGGAAAACCCCTGAACAAGTTTACTGCAACGATTTATTTTTAAGAATATAAAAAGGATATGGCTGTGTTACGAGGAGAAGTGACTAAGATTAATCATTTATGTAAATACCTTTGTATACTGAAATTCTAGTTTTCTTGCTTGTGGAGAAAATCAGTGTTAATTTTTTTCCTGAATAAATCGAATGTCTTAATTGGTAGTTAGTTCTTGCCTGATATTCGTGAACATTAGAGGATGATCTTGTGTTGTATTGATGAACATCTTTATTCAGACAAAACAAATCATGGAAAAGATGATGGTATATTGTTATTGAAGTATCGAAACATGCGCAAAAAAAGCAATGGCTTCATTGTCTATATCATCTAAAGGTAAAATCGATAGTTGTTTGAAGATAGGTGCAGTATGTTTTTTTAAAGTTAAAAAAGTAATGATCCTTATACCGTAATTTTTTTTGTAACCTTCTTATTGGTTCTTGTCTTGTTGTTCACGTAATTCCCTATACAATGTTACGATAACTTAGTAGGGACAGACAAATGCGTAATATAGACCCCGCATAACAACACGAGGTAGATAATGCCTTGCTCGACGAAGTATACCAGAAAGTTTTACTTCTACAAACACGACTTATTTGATTTTTCCAGTTAAATAATATTTCCGTCTATATGAACTCCCAAGAATCTGGCTGATTCTACCTGTTTGATACCTAAACCGTCTAAACTAATGTTAACTTGTTGCTGGACTGGACTGGACTTTTACAAAAGCGAATGAGTATCTCAAAAAGCAGCCCAACAAGCTAGCTCAGCTCAAGAGGGAATGTATGATTAGTTTGAAATAAAGGGTATTCGTATAACAGCAATGCCGCATGAAATACAGATCTGAACAGGAGCTTTGGGCTTCCTGATGTGGTACAACTCATAATAGCGAGTTTAAGATACCACGACGGCGACGGCCACGAAAACGTCGCTTAAAACTAAGTGAATCTGCGTGTTTTTTCAATCTCTATCGCGATTACTCCAACTTATGTACTTTGTCAGATGCAAGAGAACTCTTTTTAAGCCGAATTCATAAGAACCATATTGAAGTTCAAAAACGGAAAGAAAATTTAGCCGTCGCTTGTTTACGTCCTCCATAAAACGTGGAATTAGGCATTTTCCCGTCGTAGCCGTGCAGTGACGGCAAAGAAATGTACAAAAACGAAGTGCAGAGTTGTTGTTTTGATTATTCAACCTATTGCTTTATTGAAGTTCTCGTTGTATCTGCCGTCATGGCATCTTTAAGTCTTTTTAAAGAGTATTAAAATACTCATCCGAGTTTCTGATAAGTTAGAAAGATGTCTGAATTTTCGCTCAAACTGCAATATTAGTGGTCCTTAAAACAAAAGGAATAGTTAGACGTCTAGAAATAGAAGTTCGACCAGTATTTGTCCCTCTCAGTAGAGCACAGGCCACTCCTGATAACAACTTTACCAACAGAAAGGAACCAATATTACATATAGTTGAATACGAATGCAGTACCGAGAGGATTTGGCGCGAAAGTATCCATTTTTGGTTTTGACACCTTTTCTCACCACAAAAAATTGCATACATCGTATTCGAGACAATTCAGGGGCACCCAACGGCAATTTTCGGGAAAATATCTGTTCGGAAG